>PVJA010052202.1:0-12437 GCA_004027025.1 Myocastor coypus
TATTTTCAAGGTTATAAATGCAGATATCTACACAGATGTGCTTTGCTGAAAACTCTATTATAGACCAAAAACTACAAGTCATGATTTCTCTTTTTTTCTCTGAAAACATTTCTATTACTTAAATATAGTTAATATGTAAATAATGTACATATATTGATTTCTGAAGTGTTTTGTTTTTCAATGTATATACCTTCTACAATTTGCATGAATATTCTGTTGATATCAAAATATCTATCGATATTTTGTTACAAAGTGAACAATACAGCTGAAGGGTTTATGGTTGTTAAAATTGCAAATATTGTCTTCAGTAAATAAAAAAACTCATATATTATTAAAAAAATAAATAAATAAAATAAAAAAAATTTTTTTCTGTATTTAGTACAGGGTCCATAGGGTCTCGTTACACAGATCAGACTCATAGTGATCCACCTGTTCTCAGCCTCCCAAGAGCTGGAATTCCAGGCCTGTGCCACCATGCCTAGTCTAGATCACTGTCTCAGCATGTCCCAGGGCCAGGGCCAGGGCCAGGGCTGGCACAGCATGCCAGGGATTGAATCCCTGATTCCTGAATCTGCCTATGCAGGGACTTTAGTCTGCTGAGCTGTCTGACCCTTTATCTTGCTTTTAGAAGTTGTAATCACTTATATATTTAATCACCTTTATTAAAATTATACAACCAGCTAACATACTCCAAGAAATTGTGATTCAGTAAGTTCACTATAGCTTCATGTGTCAATATTTTAATTTACTATTTATTTGTATATGTAGTGAAAATATATAAAACATGAATAGTAGTATAAAATGTTCGGGGGCCAGGGAGATGGCTCCATGGCACAAGTGCCTGCCTTGCAAGTTCAAGGTCCTGAGTTTGAACCCTAGTCCCACCAATAAATAAATAAATAAATAAATAAATAAATAAATAAATAAATAATGTTTAACCTCACCACAATTCATCTTTAAAAATTTTTTGATCACTTAGAACAATGTCTATAAGATTTAGTAAAATTAACTTATGTCAGGATATCCTTATTATAAATTGAATGGTATTTCATTATATGTATATACCACATTTTGTTCCTTCAGCAGCATCATACAAAGGTTCCTGTTTCTTTATGTTCTTGTCACTTCTTCCTATGTATTCTTTTTTTTTTTTTTTTTTTTTAATGAACAGTATGAAGTGGTATCTAATTCTGGGTTAGATTTTAATTTCTATAATGATTAGTGATGTTGATTATCTTTTTATATGTCAATTGATTATTTGTATGCCTTCTTTACAGAAATGTCTGCTCAAACTTTTTGCCCATGTTTGAATTAGTTTATTTTGTGTTGTTGTCATTGAGCTTTAAGAGTTCTTGGAGTAAGGGGTGGTGGTATAGCTCAGTGGATTTAGTGCTTGCTTAGAGGAAGCACAGGGGCCAGGGTTTGGTTCCTGGCCTCTCCTGCCACACCGGCCCTGCTCTAGAGCGCACTGAGCCGGCAATGGAGTCTGGGCGTGTTGGTACGCATCTGTAATCCCAGCACTTGGGAGGTACAAACAGGAGGATCACTATGACTCAGTAGTGAGACCCTAAAAACAAAAAGTGAGTTCTTGGAATATATTACAGATACTAATCCCTTTGCATTTGTCATTCTGTGATCTCCTTTATATATATATATATATATATATATGTTCAATATTTTTGAGGGAAAGGTCTACAGGGTGTTCAGGGGCTCACTACTAGATTGTACTCCTAGTGATCCACCTATTTATAGCCTCCCAAGAGCTGGGATTACAGGCATGCACCACCATGTCTCAATTGTCCCTGGGGGTGAGGCCAGTCTGTGATGGTCAGTTTGTCTTGCTTTTTTCTTTGTTGCCTTGGCCTGTGGTCCAAAAACACTATATTACCCAAACTAGTGTTCTGAAACTACCCTTACTTTGTCTTCCAGGAGTTTTATAATTATAGCTCTTATGTTGAGATGTTTAGATTAGTTCTCTCTCTCTCTCTCTCTCTCTCTCTCTCTCCCTGATTTTATATATACATATATATATATATATATATGCAGTTATCCCTCACTGTCTTCATATTAGTTCTAGATCCTGCATATTTATCAAAATTCATCCTCTATATAAAATGGTATAGTATTTCAAAAGCCATACACATCCTTTTGTGTACTTTGAATTATCCCTAGTTTATTTTTAATACCTAATACTGCATATAGAATGTTATCATACTATATTATTTAGGAAGCAATGCTAAGGAAAAAATTGTATTTGTACATGTTGAGTTTTTCTAATATGCACTTTGAATTTGCCATTAGTTGAATGCAGGGGTACCCACAGATGGGAAGAGACAACTGTGATTCTGATGTATACTCTAGTTTTTTGTTTTTGTTATTTTAGGTGCTGCTTTAGCCATACCTTGGTATACTTGCTTAAGTACCTATGGCTGAAGAGAGGGTATTAGCAGAAACAGAATTAGAACAAAGATTCAGAACCTGGAATATTGAAAAATTGCTGTGATGTCAAAACTATGAGGTCCAAAGCTAAGAATATTTCATGCTTAATATTTAAACTAATCAGTTAATTTTCCCTTAAATTAACTGACTAGCAAAAGAATATGGTTTGTTATTTACTTAATTAGTTAGTTATTTGTAGTACAAGAGATTTAACTCAAAGCCTTTGCACTGAGCTACCTCCCCAGACCTTTTTATTATGATTATTACTATTTTTATTCTGCAACAAGGCCTTGCTAAGTCATTGTTTCCCAAGGTAAGCTTTAATTTATAATCTTTCTGCCTTATCCTGCCACAGTAACAAAGTTACAGGTATGCACTACTATTCCCAAGTGAAATATGATCCTTTAGCTCAGAGATTCTCAACCTGTGGGTCCAGACCCAGGAGGGAATCTAATGACCAAAATACAGGGGTCGCCTAAAGCCATTCCAAATCATAACTGTAGCAACATTACAATTTTGAAGTAGCCACCAAAATTATTTTTTGGTTTGGGGTCACCGCAACAAGGAACTGTATTGCAGGGTCACAGCATTAGAAAGGTTGAGAACCACTGTTTTAGTTGATTTTCTCCTGTTTGGTGAAAAAAAAAAAAAAAGTTTTGACTTAAGAAGCAGACAGTCTTTCCAGTAAAATCCAGGAAAAACAGGTTGACCTTATTGCTCCTCTTCCAGAGCATTATCTCTACCAAACAATTTATAATTTTCACTACAATCTCTTAATGTTACCCCTTCTCCGATAATTCCATACTATCTAAAGAAGTGATATATGGGAGCTTACCAAAATAAACTTTTCTTTTTGTGTTTTTAATATATGGTTGTTTTTAAACGTTTTCACAAGAGCATCAGATAGACATTAATCATAAGATTCTACTGATAAAATAACACTATACACCCTAGAATTTCTGCTAAGTGGTGAGCAAAATATATTTTGTTATATATGTCCTTCTTATGACAAACTGTCTTGTCCTGTGTTCCCAGGGCTCTCAGATGTCAGATGTGGCCAGCAGGGAGCTCCATGCCCAAGCTCAAGAACGGCTAAAACACTACTTTATGAGCAGGGCTCTAGAAGGGAGAGCCCAGCAGCACAGAGAAGCTCTGATGGCTCAGATCAGCACAAATATTGAACAGCTAATGAGTATGTACTCCTATTTTTATTTCATTAAAGGCATAACTTTTTGAAGATAAATGACATCTGAAAATCTTCAAAAAGAAGATACTGCTCATAATCTTCTTGCCCAATTTCTATCCTCAAGAATTTCCTACATTGACGAGCCCCCCAAAAAGGAATTTCCTACATTTACATCATAACAGCATAATGTTTTCCATGATACAGAGTCCATAGCTGCTTGTGTGCTTCCCAAATCTTTGTGATCATTCCTTTATTAGGTCAGAGTTACATATTTTAAAGATCATGAACCCTATTAACCAGTTTCTACTACATAATCCCAAAAGCATTTAGTCATATGTTAGAAGTAGATGATGATAACCATAACTATAGTGCCATTCACTTGTAAAGCATTTTATAGTTTTTAATGTAGTGATTTCACAAAATTCTTTAAGCCATTTAATAAAAGTTACTTCTTTTAAACATAGAAAGGCCAGGAGCCGGCAAGATGATTGAGCAGTCTAAAGCACCTGCTTAGGAAAGCTTAGGCACTGCAGGGACTGAGGTTTGATCCCCAGCACCACGTGCTGCACCAGCCCCACCCACAAGGCAAGCTGAGCTGGCCATAATATAAAACAAAACAAAACAAAACAAAAAAACATAGAAAGGCCAGGCAGTTGTTCCTACCAGAGAATTAGAATCCTCTTGCTTCGTGCTGTAGCATGTGTAACCCTGTAGGTTCTAAGTTCCTACTGGTTTGCCATGGGACTCTTCCAGTTACCTATTTAATATCTGTTTACTGCAGAGGCCCCAAGTCTGAAGGAAGCAGAAGGCAAAGAACCTGAGCTCTTCCAAAGTAGATCCAGACCTGTTGCTGCTAAGGCCAAACAGGCCCATCTCATCTCCCTGAAGCACACACAAGCACCTTGGTGGAAGAAGCTTGGGGAAGAACCTGGGAATGAGGTTGATGTTCCAAAAGAAGAGCTTACTGTAGAATTAGAAACCTTATTCATTGGTGGAACCAAATCCCTATAGGGTGTTACACTGAAAACTGGAACTAGTACTCTATTTTAGGAAACTATACTGCTAGTCTAAGACTTCTCTTTATTATTATTTTTTTTTTCTAGTTTCAGAACTTTTGTTTGTTTATTTATTTTTATGGCCGGCTCAGCCTGCCCTGAGGGGAGGGTTGGTGCAGCATGTGGTGCCAGGAATCGAACCGTGGTCCCTGCAGCCACCTAAGCTTTCCTAAGCAGGCGCTTTAGACCACTGAGCCATCCTTCCAGGCCCCCAGACTTCTTTTTTTTAAAATATATATATATATTATGGCCTGCTCAGCCTGCCCTGGGGGTGGGACTGGCACAGCACATGGTGCCAGGGGTCTCTGCAGTTGCCTAAGCTTGCCTAAGCAAGCTCTTTAGACCACTGAGCCATCTCGCCAGCCTTACTCTTAAGACTTTTCTAACTCATAATTTTCCAGGATGTTCTCTCAAGTAAGGTTTATAGGAAGTAAGTAAAAAGCAATCATCTACCTCTCAGTTTTTTTTTTTTTCTCCATATCCCTGTCTGTAGCCATATAGATAAGATTTGTGTTACTTTTGTTGTGGAATTAAACTGATAGTGACATTGTGTTAAAAAAAATATTAAATTCATTTCACTTTTGTTATCTTCTAGTAAAAGTTGCCTTTAAATAAAAACTTTTTTTCCTTTAATTTATGTATTGGGTATAGGGTCTCCCTACACAGCTTGGACTTGTAGTGATCCTTCTGTTTCAGCCTCTCCAGCACTGGGATTACAGGAATGTTCCATCACACCTGTACTGGTCGACTAGTTCAGTGGGCCCAGGGTGGGGCCAACATGGCTTACGTTACCAGGGATTGAACCAGGGTCCTTGCATTTGCCAAACAGGTGCTTAAACCACTGAGCTATCTCCTTGGCCCCTAAATAAATATTTTTAACAGTTCTGAAAAACTTGAGACTACTTTATTTTTATTTATTTATTTATTTATTTATTTATTTATTTATTTATTTTTTGTCTTTTTGAGACAGGATCTCGCTATGCAGTTCAGCCTAGCCTTAAGCTCACTTTTGTAGCCCGAGCTGGTCTCGAACTCGTACCGATCCTCCTGCCTCAGCCTCCCGACTGCTGGGATTACAGGCGTGAGCCACCACTCCCGGCTCTTGAGACTACTTTAATTTTTCATATTTATTTAAAATTCCTGTATTTTTATTGTTATAAATGTGTTTTGGTCATTATTAAGGTGAGGAAAACAAGCTAGTTGAAATTAATGTTTTGCATAAAAATAGCCAAACTTAGTTTTTATTTTTCTATTTCTGAAAGAAACTTCACATATATATATATATACAACAAATCTAACAAGGACTCAATGCAAGAAAAATTTGTCCAGCTAAAATTCCATTCTCTTTATTGAACTATGACAACTACATAACTTATTGCTTCTCTTTTTATCTCAAATAGTCTGAGTGTTTTGACATATTATTTATATGTACTTTAAAATACCCCTCAGGTAATGATCTGGTCACTTGTATACATCTGCCAATATGATAAAAAATACCAATATAAATATTTTAGCAACTGAATTTTGCTATATTTATGGCAAAAATTAACTTTCTGATATGTATTCTAGGCTTTATATGTTTATATTGTCTGACATCAGTCATTATGAAACGTTTTTCAAGCCTACCAAATAGAGGGCAGATCCTAGGTTCTGAGCTCTGAAGTAAGAATTTCCTTTAAATTCTTATTTTGATTGGAGTGTTTGCAGTACATGTCTACATTTCTTGTGACTTAGTACACACTTACAGAACATCTTTTTATCCTCCTCCTTCCCTCTTACCCTTTTTCCATTTCTTGGTTTTCTTCCCCTTATAGAATTTAATGGCCAAAGCCGGGCATGGTGGTACACGCCTATAACCTCAGCACTTGGGAGGCTGAGGCAGGAGGATTGGTGTGACTTTGAGACCAGTCTGGGCTACAAAAGTGAACTCAAGGTCAGCCTGAACTGCATAGTGAGAACCTGTCTCAAAAAAGACCAAAAAAAAAAAGAATTTAATGGCCAGATGGTCATTTACTATATTATTTGGTCATCGTTATATATGAAGAAATTGGATTGCTTACTAAACAAATGAAGTCTATATGTTCTTGAGTTTCAGTTGTACTAGGGTAAACACTTAAAAAAGAAGTAGAAATTGGTATTGAAGGTAAAAGGCTTTTATCAAATGCTGCCTAATATTTTCCAAATTGTACCACTTTTTGGAGCCATAAATTAATTTTTGGCCCTTGCTTATTTAGCAGGGCTATAAAATTAAGTTGAAAAGCCAGTGACTTGCCAATTGTTGTCTTTTACCTTCTTAGGATCAGTGAGAGAAACTTTCAGTTGTTGGTGTCTAGGAAGGGTCTGTGCTACAACCAACCCAGCCTAAAACAGACATAAAAGATGGGCCCTTGGCCCCTCTGTAGCCCTTAAAAATAAAAGATCAAAGCTAGGGGAAAAAATAAGGAAGGATAGAAAACAATACAAATAGAAGGAAACAAGGGAAAGTCAGAATTTAAAAATTGTACTTTTAAGAAGACGTTAACATCAGGACACAAGTTTATCTAAGGTCACCCATATCTATATGCACTCGGCTTATTTCTTTTCTTCCAAGCCTGTCATTTTCAAACTCCCTTAAAAGTACTTTTTTTTTTTTTTTTCTTAGTACCAGGAATCAAACTCAGGACCTAGTGCTTGCCAGCCAGGTACTGTGCTGCTTAGCTGTATGCCTAGCAGCATCCTTAAAGCTGCTTTAAGCCCATAAGTTAGCTTATATGATGATATAAAGAGGATTCTAATGTTAAGATAAAAGAATAAACTGAAACATGCAAAGCAGAGAGCAACCATAGCAAGGCACCCACAGCACTGCTGGGATATTGGGGCCTAGCAAATATAGTCCCAGCCAAATAGTAAAGTGATAAAGAGCAATTCATCCCCTTTCAGACTTTGAATCTAGACATTGGAAAAAAAAAAAAAAAAATTTGGAGCAGTGAAAAGAGAGAGAGAGAATTAGATCCCAGGAACTAGGAAAAACCCAGCAGAAAAATAAAAACCCACAGAGAAAAGTGAAGGGACAGAACACGATGCTTCTGGGGAAAGGACATTTTGTACTTTTTTTCTCCATGGCTCAGGGTTGTGGCTCACAGGGAAGGGAGGCCAAATCAACAGACAAAGTGAAAGCTTGGGCTCGAGAGACATTCAGAGAGTGACACAGCAACAGAACAAATGAGCAAGTACTGTGTGCTGCAAAGAGTGCCCAGAATTCTGCTCCCATGTGAGTCCTTCGACCACCGTGGCTCCAGCTCAAGCACCCACCATGTCCCCTTGTAGAGAGTGCCTGGTTGAATACATTCCAGGAAAGGTTGACTAAACCTGGAACTCAACTACAGGACTGCTTCAGTTCACTGTTGGATTCCCACAGCAGCTGAATGAGACAGTTGTCAGGGAGCCCAGGTCAGGCTGGAAAGAGACTCCTGAAGGATTTAGGCTAAAGGTCACACCAAGGTCACAGGCTAGACAGCCAGAATGTCTGTGGATTTGAAAGCCACAAAACTGACACCCTTGGTTTAATCCTATTGCCTACTGACCATATTCAGCCTGGATCTGACTGGCTTACCTGCCAAATTGGGCAGGGATGTGTCTTGATTTGGACACTGCCCCCAAGTTGTAGATCGAGGAAGAAAATCACACATGTAAAAATCACAGAAATGTCTTTTTGGTTTTGGTTGTTTTTTGAGATTAGATTTTTTTTTTTAAATTGTCTTTTTTTTCCTGAGACAAGGTCTTGCCAGATAGTCTAGGCTGACCTTGAATTCGCAGCAGTCCTTCTGCCTCAGCCTCTCAAGTGCTGACATTACAGGCATTTACCACCACATCGGGTTTGTTTTGTTTTCTTCTTCACCACTTTAATGGGTTTTGAGGAATTTTTCCTTTGTCCTTCTTTATCTTTTTTTTTTTTTTAATCTTCTTTCCTCTTCCCATTTAATTTTCCTCTTGTTTTTCTTTTTATTTTTATTCCCTATTAATTTCTTTCTTCCTCTCTTTTGGCTCCTGATTCTCATCATTTTTTCTCTTACCTTTGCCTAATTCTATAACCATCCTTCTTCTCCCTAATAGGATCATTTGTACTGCATTTTTAATGTTCTCCTATGAGGTTTCAAATTCATCCTCTTTTCATTTTCCCATTACAAACCCTATGCCCTTTTTTTGTAATGGAAATTGAAATCAGGACCTTGGGCTTGCCAGGCTGCTGTTTGTGCCACTGAGCTATATCCTCAGTCCCAAACCCTATATTTTTAATAGTATAGTGTATTAGTTACGTTTTGCTCATTGCTGGAACAAATACCCAACACTCAAAATGAAGGAAGGAAAGGTTTACTTAGCTCACAGTTTGTGGAGGTTTCAGTCCATATTCGGCTGGCCCAAGGCCGAGTGGAACAGAGCAGAGAGCATCCAGTTCATGGCAGCAGAACAGCAACAAAATGGTGGCAGAGGTATCCAACCAACACGGCAGCAGAGTGACAGCAACAGCTAGAGCTCCAGTCTGTCTCTCTGTCTCTCTTTATATTACATTCAGGCTCTCCACCTTAGCTCCCACCCTAGGCTACACCCATAATCCCAGAAGTACTTCCACCCATAATCCTATCAGTACTAAAACCTATAATCCCAGGGATCATGGATCAAGTCTCAAACTCTAGAAGTCCCCGCCCAATGACTCCATGAGGCTTTGGGGGGACAACTAGACATAAACCATAACATATAGACATAAAGTATTGTTAGTTAATATTTTGATAGTTTAGGGCTGGAGAGATAGCTCAGGGGCACAAGCCTGCCTGGCAAGTACAAGGTTCTGAGTTCCATCCCTGGTTCTGCAAAAAAAACAAAAACAACAACAACAAAAAAACTAAATAAGTAGGTAAAATAAGATAGTTTACTCTAAAAATGCTGTTGAATTCTTTTCTACCATTAACATAAACACAGCAGTCACATTTAGTACATATTAGCTCTAAGCCAATATCTGGATTGTATTAATATTTACAACATAATTGTGGGCTTCTTCTCTAGGTGAAGAGTGGTACATAATTGTTTTGTTTGGGATGTTCACATTCAGTTTGTGTTGGACAATACTACCGTGGCCTGTTTGCTTGATATTACCAATGTCATATAATTGTCTCTATTTCTCTGTAAGCCAACATTCAGATTACCTTTATGATGTTAGCAAAACTAGAGTATATTCCAAGAGAACTTGGTTTCTGGGCTAATTATACTGTACCCTCCTCTCCCAAATTAATGAAGGTGACGAGAGTTTGGGGCTGAGGCAAAGGACTACAGCCAGGCCCAAAGTTCATCAGGGAAAAATAACTAAAGAAATCTCCATACTAGTAACAAAAAATCTTTACACTGGAAGCCTCTACAGCAGAAAATTAAACTAACAAGTAGGAAAACAATAGAAATGAGAAGACAAGGCAACACAATGCCTCCCCAAACTCCCAACTCCATTAGAGCTAGTCCAGAAGGCACTGATGGGCCAAACAGTATAAGCCACACAGCCAGAACACTTGAAAAGATAACATTAGTTAGAAATAACAAAAAGGTCAAGACATTTTCTTAAGGCAGAACATGTTAGATCACCAATTTCATAAAAATAGACTGAACTCATGCCTTTTGACTATAAAATGGGCTATTATAATTTGATGGGTGGTCCATCTTTTTCTGCTATAAGTATTACTACTTGTAGGATTTACTAATTCCATAATTCTAGAGCCTCAACACAAACCAAAATAAAATAATGCTCCTAGTTCTTTAACACATTCTCTTTTGAGTATGTACATTTTCTTCAAATGAGTCTTTTTCATGTCTCTTAAAAAAACTAAACAAGCTTTCTCATTTTGAGTCTTTCTAAAGATACTTCAGAAGTGGGATTGTGTTAGATAGAATTCAGTAAGTATTTGAGTTCTCAACCAAAACCTCACTCCTTAATGAGGTGGAAGCTGAGTTAACTCTACTAAGTCCAATTACAAGTTGGCAAGGAAGCCTCTAACCTTGAAACATATGATATGAACACTGAACCTCAAAATTGTAAGAGGCAAACCGCTGAATTCCCTTATATAAGTTATTCCACAAAGTGCCCCTTCCACTTCATCTTTCTTTATGTTTCTCTTTGAAAAATTTTCTTCTAAAGTTATTTCTATAAGGCATTACATGTAGGTGCACAGATTCACTATTAAGTCTATGATGCTTTGGGCATGTATAAGTTTCTTTAGGCTTACCTATTTGCTGCTTAGAAATTATTTTAAAGTATTTTGTTTATATGAATAGTATATCTGTAACGGAGTTGCAACAACTTGATGGCAAACACAAATTTTTGTATTTTGTTAGGACCAACACAGTGCAGGTTATGGGCCCACTATTCCAGCAGTGGCTGATTAATAAACTCCTTTCCCCACCTGGTGCTAGTTGTATGATGGTTTCCTATACTGTCCTAAGGTTGCTTTCATTTGCTAGCCAGTATCATTTAACTGTTGGAATGATGAACTTGTTGTTTTATGCCATAGTAACCCCTCTCTGGAAAGTTCCATTGCAAATTAAAAATAGAAAAGAGATCAGAGAAGACATTCAAATGCCTGGAGTGGCCTCTGGGGTGAGGCACTAAGTCTGGAGTTCTTTAGAGGACTTCCCTCACAGAAGTATACAGATCTAGTAAGTCTCCAGAGCCACATCTGTGAAAATCAAATGTACTACCTGCTAGATGAACAGTGAGCAGGACATGGGCCAATAACCTTGTAATGCTGATGTAGGAGGTTAAGGCATAACCAGTTTGCAGGACAAGTGGGTATGGCCTATCATTCATGGAGATCTAGGACACATGTGCAGAAAACATAGTTCCCAAACCCTAAACCTAGCACCAATCAGAAAATGCTATCTTTGTTTCTTCTGGGATGAGAACAAACAAATCGTTGATAGGACAGCCTAGATCTCCTGTTAACCATAGAAGTGGGGGATACAACTTTTTTTTTAATGGCCACTCAGCCTACCCTGGGGGTGGGACTGGCCCAGCATGTGGTACCTGCAGCTGCCTAAGCTTGCCTAAGCAGGCGCTTTAGACCACTGAGCCTTCTCACTGGCCCAGGAGAGGGGAATACAAAAGCCCTCCACCATTAACCTCATGTTTACTGTGAGCTTCTTTAATAGTGGTTGGCTGTCACTCTGCAGAGCAGACTTCCTACTTTAATTGGCCCAAACTCACTCCAGCATAATTCTCCTACCTTTAATGAATACATTTTTTGCATTTCCTACCAGTTTATTTTACGAACAAGAACCTGCAAAGAGACTCTAGGACTCCGTAGCACCCCAAGAACCCCTAGAGTTCATTTTGGCAAAGCCAGTCAAATTGGGCAGTTTTGTTTCTTTCTCTGGTCTATGTACTCAAGCCTCTTCTCTCCTCTAGGAAAGCCTAAATTCCCTTCTGATCCTTTCTCTCCCATTCTGGCTTTTTCTGGTAGAGGACTCAAATCCATTGATCATCATCTTCTTTCTTTCTTTCTTTCTTTCTCTTTTCTTCTTCTTCTTCTTCTTCTTCTTCTTCTTCTTCTTCTTCTTCTTCTTCTTCTTCTTCTTCTTCTTCTTCTTCTTTCTCTTCCTCTTCCTCTCTCTTCTCTCTTTTTCTTTCTTCTTTCTTCTTATTCTTCTTCTTGATATTGGTTGCTGACCAGAACGATGGTAAAAAAATGGAACCTGGAGAATTTGAGTAGCCCACAGGTCTACCTTTTTTTTTTTTTTTT
>PVJA010052203.1:0-12512 GCA_004027025.1 Myocastor coypus
CACAGATGCTTTTATTTAGTTCCTGGGAACTGGAAACACCTGGCCTTTTCTTTTTTTTTTTTTTTTCTTTTTCAGTTGTACAGGTCTACGAATTACAATATCAAAAAAGATGAAGAAAAGTAGAGGAGAAGCTCTCTATTCCACATAGGCCTCTCAGTTGGGTTTTGACAAGAAAAGGTCAGTACGAAACAAAGGCTAAAGTTAGCACTTCGGGGGATTCTGCACACGCGAGGTTCTTTCAGGCCAGGAAACAAAGCCTCCGCCAAGGATCTTGGGAACTATTGCTCCTATACACAGCACCAGCTTCCGGAGTGTTTCGATAGAACCCCATCCTGGGTGCAGTGTCCCCACGGCTAGGCTGGGGTGAGGAGCTTCGTCCCCCAGGTATGTTCAAGAGCCAGGCAAGGATGATAGGGACAGGGCAGAGACAGATTGCTGATGGTCTGATGAGTTGCAAGTGAGGTATTCTCATAGGTGTAATTGAAGATGTCGTGAGACAAGACATTTGTGATGCTATGTTGTTTTCTGTTTTGAGATGCTGTACTAATACTGTGAAATGCTATTATTACTTTTTTTTTTTTTTTTCAGTACCAGGGATTGAACTCTAGACTTTGAGCTTGCCAGGCAAGCATTATTCCATTGAGCTATCTCCCTGGCCCCAGAATGCTATTATTACTTATTCTCTTCCTTGTTCTTCTCAATCTGGGATAAATGTACACTGAAGATAGACTAGAAGTCTACTTTAGGCTTTACCCTAGGCAGAGGCTGATAACGATCTGAGGAGGAAAAATTAAATAATTAATCTATGAATTATGTTCAATGTCACTTTTATATTAAAATAATGAAATGTTTCACAAAATAGACATCACAACACTGTCAGGACAACATATGAAAAAAGTCAAATAGTATTAAACTGTAATAAGGAAGGGAGTGTTTCCCTGTATTGATGGCCACAAACTTGATGGCCGGCCATTGGGTGAGATTAAACTTTCATTCACCGACCACACTCTTCTAAGCATATTTAAGAGTTCCCATGGAGCAACCAAAAGGCAGCTTGTGACCTCATCTCTGACGTCACTTCCTGCTAGGCCTCAGCCTGCCGGAGGATTCTGTGGAGTGTGACCAACTTTCTGTAACCTTTAACTTCTAGATACATCCTTCCAAGTATTCATTCGGCTCAAGGTTTATGTTTTTAATTCATTTCTTTCATGCTTTAGAAAACATAGATGCCACATAGGCAAAGGAGTTTAAAAAAATCTGCAGTGTATTCTCACCAGTCATGTAAATAAAGCAGTGAACTGTTTCTGTAAATTAATTTTTCAAAAATAACAATTTCTAATTTGTTAATAGTTCATCAATTTTAATTAAGCAGTCTATTTGCATTCATTGGTCAAGATGAGTTTATGTTTAATTTGATTTATTAATAGAGATAACTAACTGGTCCATACATCTTCCTATTAAGAAGATAATGAATACTGACAACATTGACCTATCAGTATTTACATTTTTGAAAAGTTATATTTGCAACCCAGAGAGTCTGTGACTGCCATTCTAATAGTTTTCACCCCTGTCACCCCTGGACAGGTTGGTAGTTTTCCTTCTCTAGTCCAGACCAAGGACAGAGTGATGTCTACAAAGCTGTCCTTAGACAAGGCCATGAGAATTTGAACTCTTGACAATCACTTCCTCCCCTGGCCTCTTATTTGTGTAATGAAATGAGAACATTTTGTAAATTTGAAGAACGTTGCTAGTTAGGAAAAACACTCCTCCAGACAGTTCTCAACTAGACAATTCATTTAGAAGTCAGAGATTTCAGCCTCGAAGCCTACTTCTCCATAGGAAATCATTTTTAATTTACCATCTGTGGCACATCTTTCGATATAGAACTCTGATCTGACTACCATACTGAGCTGGGTCTGGGCTGCCTTATTGGGAGCTCGAGCCAAATCTCAAGCATGGTTGTGATTCAACAATTCATTTTTTTAAAAGTACAAAATGGTAAAAATATTTCAAAACAGTACAAAATTTCATTAAACAAAGTAATTTGAATTTGACAGTAGTTGTTCTATTGCATAGTAGTCCTCAAATTAGTTGTTTAGGTTACCAGATATCAATGTACAAAATTGTGTAAAAAAAAAAAAAAAAAAAAAAGTTATAGGAACTTAAAAAGAAGAAAAACATTAAATAATAAAAAGAGTGTTAAGCATTAACTGCTCCTTTCAGTAGTCCAGTAGAAATCAGTAGTATGTTTTGGATAGTCAAATAGTTCTTGACCATTAAAGACCCAGCCTTGGAAAGAGCCAGCACACAAACTGGAGGAACATTGGAAGAGGCCCTGTTACATTGTGGGAAGGGTTGTAGAAAGGCCCAGAATACAGACGGATGCATCAGTTATCAAGCTGACATGAGCCTTGTGGTGGGTTGATGGAAGACACTGTAACTGTGAGGGGCTATCAAAGCTCAGGAAGATTCTGTAGGCCATCAAGGGAACATCAAGAATGGAAGAGATCATCTACAATGCTGGCTCCTCAAAGGTCCTGAGAAGCTCCCTTACTGAGGCGGGTCATCACTAGGCTTTGTCAAGCCAAGCAGGCCTTCTTCGCTTTCTTATTGGTTCATAGGGGCCTTAGGATGATGGGAAAAGGGGCGGGGAGGGAGGGAACGAACCTCCTGGGAGGAAGATAGAGGGTCCCTCCAGCCTCCTGTGCCTGTGTGACTCCCCTCACTGTTGGAACTGTGGAACTTTGGTAGGGGAACCCCAGTTCCATTTTCCTAACCTCTTCCACTTCACAAACGACCTCCATGCTTGACTATAAGCTGAACTGTAAAGAAAGCACTGCTGATGAGGAAACCATTCCTTCACAGTCTCTATTTTCATTCTTCTATTCATTCCTCCTAACAGATGAGTCCTGCTCACCGGGATGGTTAACAATACAGTGAGGAACAGGGACAACCGGTGAGACATTTCACCATTTAAACAGTTTACAGTCTAATCAATCAGACATGCATCACAGTAATTAAATTTCAGTTAAATATGGAAACACTGACAGAATTAAAGAGGTTCATTGCACACACAGAGTAGAGCTTATTAATGTAAATTAAAGTTGCAGGAGCCTTCACCAACTATATGTCTTTATTTAAAAATATTTGGACATCATTTATTGTCTTAAATGTCTTCTATCTGCAAGGATTACCAGTTCTGTCCTCGAGCATGCTGCTAAATTCCTTTATTACTCTAGCACATTATCTTTTAATGAGTGACACTGCATTCAGGTTAAAGGGTCTAGAAAGGGCCAGCAACGTAGCCCAGAGGATTAAAGTGTCTGCTTAGGCAGACACAGGGACTGGAGTTCCATCCCTGGTGTGTCATACCGACCCTACCTCTGGGGTGCAATGAGATGGCTCGTGGGACTGGGCATAGTGGCACATGCCTATAATCCCAGCACTTGGGAGGCTGAAAACGGGAGGATCACTGTGAGTCCAGTCTGTGTAGCGAGACCCCATAGACCATGTACTAAATAAAAATTAAAAACTATAGAGTCTGCGAAGGTGTTTACGTCTTTTCACCCACAATGTTCAATATTTGCTCTCCCTTTCTTTACATCCCCTTGTTAAGAAATAATAATCATAGTAATAATAAGATTAATAATAATAATAGAATAGCATTAGAATTCATGAATTGTTTCTTTCAGGTTAACAAAAGTCACTTCTTTGGGCCAGCTGATGTTCTTGTCTGCGTTTAATAGATACAGCTCCTTTCACGGTCACAGGCTGCATCCACAGCCCTCAGTGTACCCTCTGAATTTGCACAAGCTCTACCACGTAGCATTGCTGCAGGCCTTCTGCTCACACTGACAGCTCAGCAATCCCAGCAATCATTGCTGAGTGAGCTTTGCATCACCACTGTTGGAAGGGATTCCTTTTGGAGTACACTTCCACGAGTCCCATGAGGTTTCGATCACACCAACTGGATTTATCCAGAAGTTTAAACAATTGAACCAGCCAGATAGCTCAGCAGATGAAAGCACCTGCGAGCAGGCTTAGGGCAGGGGAGAGGGGGTCAATCCCTGGGCCTGCAGTGCCGCCCTCACCCCTGGGGCATGCTGAACCAGCAGTTGAGACTGGGCGTGGTGATGCACGCCTGCAATCCCAGCTCTTGGGAAGCTGTAAACAGGCGGATTGCTAGGAGTCCTATCTAGTAGTGAGGCCCTGAACACCCTGTAGACCCTTCCCTAAAATGCAAAAAAAAAAAAAAACTGAAATAAATAAATAAACAATTTGCAACCCATATCCATGTTAGGACTGAGTCGTCTTACAATGAAATGCATATTTGAATTTTTTATTTATGTCTAGATTTCCCAGTACATGTGGAAAATAGTGCTGGTTAGGAGAAACACTTTCTGCAGTCACTTCTCATCTAGTCAATGAATTTAGAAGTCAGGGCTTTCGGTCACTAAGCCTATGTCTCCATAGGAAATAATTTTTAATTTACCATGTGTACAGCATCTTTCGGTGTAGAACTGCGATGTCAGTACCACACTGATCTGTGTCCACTTCCACAGCAGAAGCCTTTGTACATCTTCATGTCCCCTCATCCATCAGCGAAAGCTTCAGGTCATCTTCAATCTTCTTAGCCATACGCCAGCAGGTATTTGCCTGAATTATGCTCTTCTTGGTCCATCTAGTGTCAGTGCTAAAAGTTTTGTCCCAATTCACCTTGCTATTGAGAAGCAGCAACCTGCCAGTGCTGTTGAGCTTCCTGAATACAGGAAGTAACAGAAATTCATTGAGGAACGTCCAAAGAAGATGTTAGGGGGAAATCTACTTCTGGTAGATGCTTGTTTGCCCAGTAACTGTGCACTAGAAACTCTGGGGCATCTCAGTTCTGTATTGTTCAATATCTGAGAAAATGGTATCATCAGTTCTGTGGCAGGGCAGCAAAATCAGGAAAGCCTGTTCCCAGCTTCACCTAGAATCTCAGGGACACAGCAAGGTGCCACATAACAGACCCCATAGACCTGTGCTCCACCTCAACTCAGCACAGTGCCCCTGTTGTGAATCTCTAAATGTCTGGCTTATGATACTCGGAAGAATATCACTGAGTACAAATCATGTGGTTTACGTCTGGGCTAACTGGTAGGGACCAGGCTCAGGACTCATCATCCACTTCTGTACTCCAGAAGCTTCCATTTCTTGCCTCTCTGTGCATCCCACACTGCCATCATCCTGTGGGACTGATGTCTCCCGCCCAGGGCATAAAGCAGAAAAGCAGCAAGCACCCTTGAATTACCTTCCCGAAGCACAAAATACAAACAGGTGTTCTAAAAGTTCTAGAAGAGCACGAATCCCCCAGAACATCTCAAAAGCTTGCTGCTTTTGGAGGCTGCACAAGTCCAGCTATGCTAGAGGCCCTGACCTTGGAAATGGGGATCCCTTTAAGGATTGGGACACCACAGGCTGGCAAAGGACTTAGAGAGCCTTTGAGTTCCAAAGCCCTCTCCAACTGTGCATTAGAAATTTGGACTGAGTTGGTGCCGGGGATGCCAACCTCATTAATGTCAGGAAGGAAGTAGCTGCTCAAATGAAAAGGAGATAAATAAGCTTCTTGTTCTATTGGTTCCAGCAAAAATAACTGGAATCCTCTTTAACATGAACAAATTAGCGGGAGGGCTCAGAGCTTGCTGTCATTTTAAGAAGTCTGGATCCAGCTACCTAGGTCTCTAGTGAGAATACAAGGTATGGAATGCTGCTTAGAGAGCAATTTCAGGGGCACCATACCAGGCATAGTATTTAATTCTTGCGATCTTAAAGGTATAGCTTAGCTTTGGCAGTAGTTTTTATTTCCATTATTTCAATCCTGTTTTCCTTGTAGCCACTCAAGTTGGGTGGAGAAGGCACTAGAGCGAGGCCCAGAGAAGATTTGTGTTGAAAAGATTTCTGTAAGCATGAGATGGCAGTGGATAGGGTCAGGCATACGTATAATTATGGCAAGGGAAACAGGGCATCCAGAGTCATGAAATTCCTGTGACTGTCTTCTACCCATTCAGCTTGATGTTTTTTCACTTTTTTCCTTAGAGGCAAAAATAACATTTTTGATGACTGCTTGGTATGTAGTAACATAATTCCAGTTCCTCCTGCAGTAATATGGTTGGGGAAATCATGTTATTAGTGATACATGATGAGGTCTTCTCGGGAATGTTTCCTCCTGGGCCTGAGAGTGTCCTGTGCGTAACTGTGGCAGACAGCTTTGGGAAAGAAAGTGCATGGGTCATCCTTATAGAGGCTGTGAGATCAGGACTGAGAATGTACAAGAACTCAGCTACTCATCAAGGACTTCAGGGATTAAAGCAACTGATTCTTGGTTCCCTTATTCCTTCTCCTTCCAAGACTGGTGCTTAGGAACACAAGGAGTCTCTCATGCCTGCTGCCGGGCCTGGCTACAACCAGCCTATGTCAGTTATATCCAGGACCATTAGCTGTTGCTTCTTCCACATGAGCTGAGCTCCTTTGTTGATAATGTCATTCACGTTCTCTTTTCTCAGCAAACCTAACTGTAGCGTGTTCCTCTGGTTGCTTCCACCGAGTCCTGTCTTCCTGAACAACCTCTAAACCTTCAAAGGGGAAAAGCCTCTCAGCTGCTTCTTTTTTTTTTTTGTCTTTTTGGGACAGGGTCTCGCTATGCAGTTCAGGCTGGCCTTGAGCTCACTTTTGTAGCCCAGGCTGGTCTCAAACTCAGCACTGATCCTCCTGCCTCAGCCTCCTGAGTGCTGGGATTACAGGCGTGAGCCACCACGCCCGGCTCTCAGCTGCTTCTGTTGAATCATAATTAGAGCTTGGTACTATGCCTGGTGAAGGTATGAAAATCGTAGACTATATCCTTCAAAGATAAGGGGGAAGTACTGAACAATGCAGAGAAAATTGCCCAGTTTTTGCTGCTCTTTAAGAAGTTATTCTCAGATTATAGTCCATCAATGACTGTGCTTGTATTTTCTCAAATACATTTACATAGTCCCTTACGTGTCTGAGCTTCCCCACATTTCCTTCGGACTCATGTTCCATGAGTCTTCTCTGTGTGCTGAAATATTTTCCTTCAAAATCTAAAGAAATTGCATTTCTTCTACTCCCAGATAGCTTTTGATCTTTGGTTCTTACAATGCTGGCATTATAAAACTTAGATCATAACTGATCTGTCTATTGTCGGTCTGTCATCTCTGTCTATCTGCCTGCCTGCCTGCCTGCCTGCCTGCCTGCCTGCCTGCCTGCCTGCCTGCCTGCCTGCCTGCCTGTCTGCCTGCCTGCCTGCCTGCCTGCTTTTTATAGTACTAACAAAAATATTGCCTCCATCTTTCAGGTAATAATATGGAGGTTGGTTTCTTACCCCCAGACTGAGTCTAAACCACCCCTGGTATCACACAGCAGGCATCCTGGAGGCAGAAGCAGGACCTCTCCGGTGCCACCAATGCAATGGACATGCACAATGAGTTTCATAGTTGTGTTTTATTTTAAACATTACTATGGAATAAGTATCCTTGTCCCATAGGAAGAAAAGGTATTCTTCCAATGAGCCTATTTTCTAAAATGCTGTCCAAAGAAGTATTCATCAAGACTACCTATATTCTGGGTACGAATAGATTTTGTGTGATCTATATGGTTCCTTTAAGAAACTATGTTCCCGAAGTATACTTGGCACCCAAGAAACTGGTGTTATCTAACTTGTACAATTTGGTCAGTTCTGACACACAAACAGTTTTACAAAACCTATTAAGACATCAGGATTTTGAACATATCCTTAATCTTCAGAACTCCCTTCATACTCCTTTATAAAACACCCCACCATACCTCCATCTCCAAGAAATCATTCACAGGGGCTCTGTCTCTTTAACTCAGTTCTCCTTTTCTAGAATTTTATGCAAATGCAACCATGCATTTGCATTTTCGTTTGTCTTCTTTCATTCAGCATAATCATGTGGAGGTTCAACTTTGCTGCTAAACCTATCCACTATCATTTCTAAAGTCCTTTCCTGTGCTGGCCTGGCCTGGCTTCGGGCAGGAGAGGTTATGTGTACTGTGTCTGTCATCTTAAAGCTTCCCATCATCGGTTCGCGTTCCTATCACGAGTCTACCTCCCTCTCATTGTCTTTGAGCATTACTGGCAATCTCAATTCTTCGACAGTGTTGTCTTTTGAGATACAAATTGTTGGATTCAGTCATCTCTCCTGGAAAAGAAGGGTTTGAAAAGTGAGCTCCAAGGAGGTCACGGGAAAAGGCAAGTCATTGTAGGACTTGTTCACATCTCTGTCTTTTCGTGTTCGTACTGGATGAGAACACACAGCATCCAATCGGGCCTTTATTGGCTTCCCAACCCTCCAATCCACCTAAGCAGAAAGTCTCCCCAAAATGCTTCAAATCCGTTCCCTCGGCAGCATCTTGTCATAAGCCGCGGTGCATATTTTCACTTGTCTGCGTTATTTCTTCACACATCGGTCCTTTACCTCAACCACAACCTTGTCATTCATTCCCAGAACCAAAAAAGAGTGCAATGCTTCAAGTTGACCGTGTTGTCTTTCATCCCAAATGCCTTTCCCTTTTGACACTAATTTTGCACTTTGAATTACTTTCCAAATCTTTCAGATTGATCAATTTTGAATTCGTCTCTTTCTTTCAGGACCAATTCTTTATTCCAGTCCTGTTCTTGGCAATTCCATTAACTTGAAAATAAATAAGTAGGAGGAGCAATTTTTCGAATCAATGTTATACAACCTGGATCTAGTTGAAATTGCCTTTCATTATCAATAAGGTCAACTGCTGAGCAGCACGTGATTTTATAAAACTAACCTCTATTTGCCCATGCCCACCCCCACACTTAGTTCTCTATGCAAGAAGGGTAAAAAGCCTCTTCCTTGAGGATAGGAAATGGAATTTAAAGTTTAACTTCTACAGTAATTAAAATATACTCTGTGGCTTGGGGTCATTCTCCTAACTGTGATGTCACACTTTTAAAAATAGAATGACTTGGGCAAGTCACTTCACCTTCGGGGACTGTAATTTTTCATCTGAGAAATGGAGGGATTTGGAAGCAGTGATCTCTGAAATCCCTTTTGTCTCCAGGTCTCCATGAATCTGTGACTCTGTAATATGTGCCTTGCAGGAATTTTGCAGGAATTAATGTTTTTGAAATAATGTAGGACTCAAGGATGAAAGGTTTTATGCTAGTGCCAAAAACTATTTTTATTAAATGAAGCATGCCAGGGAAAGCCTGGCCTGCCTGGGGAATGCTGCTGTCAGCGGCATCCCTGGCACTGCCTCTGCCCTGCACAGCTCCAGAAAGGGGGAGGCGGAGCCAGACTCCTGGCAAGTGCGGACACAAACATCCCTGAAGGCCAGCCAGAGGGCTGTGGTGGCCGGGCACAAATGTAGGTGCTCCCAGACAACAGTATGCGACAGGCTCTGACCCCTGTGGTCACACTGGAGGGAAGGGGAGTTGGTGGCTCCCTGTCACCCACTGGCACGGGCATGGGCAGCCCCTGAGCCTGGCCTCCGTGCTCAGCTCTTCTTTACTTGGTGCTTTGGGCCTTGCTGTAGCAAACCATCTGAAACATCCATTCTCCTACCTGTGCACCTGAATCGGGAGGGGTGGGGGCAATCTTTGATGTTCATTTGAAGAAAATGTATGCATTATCTGTTTCAGTTTTTCTTATTGGTGCTCCAGCTAGTAGACCCCCAGAAGTATAATAAATTCATAATTACTCCAGATTGAGTCATTCACAAGCAAAGCTTTTTCCACCAGAGTTATCGTACTAGTCTCCTAATGCTTCTCAATATTGACAGGGTGAGGTCTATTGAGTTATCTAGTTGCCTTGTGAAAAGGCTCCAATGCTTTAGCCAAAATACGGAAAGGCATCATTCAAGGTTAAGACAAATTATTTGGCTGATGAAAAGGTCAAAGCCAACACCAGCCGCCTGCACCAGGACAAGCAGTAGGCCCCCCAAACAACACTGCTTCTTCCCGGGTCAGGGACTGTGAGGCCCATGTGGGATGCTGGCTACCTGCTCCCTAACTGTGGAAACAAACAACCAGAAATCCACAACCCATAGGACTATTTCTATGAGGGTAGGTACGACAGTAGCAATGTTAAGATAGGAGGCCAATGTGAAGATGTAGTCAGTTGCTCTGTGGAGTCTTATCTAGGTCTTGATGTGCTGTGTGTACAACTAGTCCGGAGATGTTAGCAAAGGGAAATTGCGCTTCAATGTGCCTGGGGTCTGAAGACCTTATCCTTAGGGAGCAGAGCTTTGGGTCAAAGCTCCTCGATCCCCAGCACCCAGGTGATTGTGTGGAGAGCTTTGAAAACACGGAGAGTGGGAAACTCCCCCCTTCAACTCTAACAAACTCCCAGCTGTGCTTGACAGACTGATAGAGGTTCTTGCTTTGAATCCATCGCTCTACCCTCTCTGGTGCCTTGTACTATTTCGTTTTTATTATTATCATCGCCAAGTGTTTCATCATGAAATTAATACTGCTTCTGTTTTACTTTGAGGAAAGTAGAAGCTATAAAAATGTAAAACACGAGAATAACTGGAATAGAAAGATATTTACCTCTTCTGTCTCTCTGTTCAGTTATTCTGAATCCTATTAACTTTGCCTAGTTACCCACTCTCCAAGTCAACGCCCAGAAGGAGAGGTCAAGCTTTCCCAAAACATGCACTCTCAAAAATTGTTTGCTATGAGGTATTTTTTTGAGGAAAATCAGATTGACAAAGTAGTGTGTCACACACTTGTTTATACCAGTTAATGTGAAAATGTTGTACGTTAAAGCCAGGGGAAAATGTCTATGTTGAGATACAATGGAAACAAAAGAGATGACTCAACGCGAAGTTGTGACTTCACTCTGCCACGGGGAGGCAGCTGACCCGGAATTAGGCGGGACAAGCAATGTGCACTCTCCGTGACCCCTTGTAGTGACATCACCAAATCCGGTCCCCGCTGCCTATATAGACGTTCACCCTGAGACCCTCCACTGCTGGACCCCTGACTGGCAGGATGGGGAGTTCACATCCAGTGGAAACCTTACGTTCCCAGGAAATAATTATTTCCTCTTTCTGGGATTTTTTTTCCAGCATGACATAGAAAAATCATAAGCATTGGAATAGGTAGATCCCAGCGCAGATTCTGCCGCAGATCAGAATTACCAGGAGGAGGCCAGTGAGTGTGAAGTAACTGGCATCAAATTTTCCTGCTCAACACAGGTGCCAGGAGGCTTAGAGACACATAAGCTAAGGGCCCTCCACTCCAGTGTTGGGCCCAGCGGTCGCACATTTTCATAAGATTTCTTGAGAATTTCTTTTCCTCTAGACAAAGAGTCAGTGATCAAGTTAAAAAATAACTTAATTTATAAACATGAACAAACAGCTAATACATAGACTAAAGGAACCATGTGCATTTCTGAGCACATATTTACTTGTTATTTTTCATAATTCAGTTTTAGCTTTCTTCTTTTCTTTTTTAATGGTACTGGTAATTGGGTCTAGGACCTTTACATGGATCTATATCTGACCTCATGTTAAAAAAATATTTTTAGCTCGATGCCAGGCATGTTGTGTCGGTCCTGCCCCCAGGTACACTGAGACAGCGAATGAGATTGGGCATGGTGATGCACACCTGTGAGCCCGGTGCTTGGGAGGCTGAAAACAGGAGAATTTCTACAAGTCTGCTCTGTGTAGTGAGACCCTATACATCCTGTATTAAATACATAAAAAAACTGTTTTTAGTTTGAGATAGTTTTGATAAGTTGCCCAGGCTATGTATGTTTCAGCTTGTGATCCTTCTCTCTCAGCCTCCAAAGCGCTGGGGTTATGATACTGTAGTGGGGCTGCCACCATACCTGACTTTAAGTTGGAGTTTCTAATGTGGATATCACCCAGTGTAAAGGTTAAACGGACAATAACGGATTTTCATAATTGTGTGGATTCTGAATGAACCAATGCAGAGGTTTAATATATCCAGAAGCAACACATGGGAAATTGGCCTGTACTTGATGAAACTAGTCTGGGACAACACCAAGAGCAGTGTGTGCAGTTCAGTGGGTTCTTCAGCTAGAACAAGGTTCTCCATCATGAAGCCAGATGGAGAATGTGGTAGAACCTTTGTTCTTGATGTTCATTGGTTCCACAAGTTGTGAAGAGATCAAAACCCTGAGTACCAGACAAATTGTTTTGGCTTGGAAAGGCAGGGAGGCACAAGTCAATGGACATCAACAGGTTCTAGAAGGTGCATAGAGTACCAAACAAATAACAGCACCAAAACAAAAGCGTCATGTCAAGATACATTGAGCACCAAATTGGATGAATTTTGAAGCTGTAGGGTGCCAAGGTGTGAGTGGGAAGAAGTAGAGGAAGAAGAAGAAGAAGAGGAGGAGGAAGAAGAGGAAGACAAAGAAGAGGAAGAAGAGGAGGAGGAGGAAGAAGAAGAAGAAGAAGAAGAAGAAGAAGAAGAAGAAGAAGAAGAAGAAGAA
>PVJA010052204.1:0-12507 GCA_004027025.1 Myocastor coypus
GGCAGGATGGCTCAGTGGTCTAAAGCACCTGCTTAGAAAAGCTTAGATGGCTGCAGGGACCACAGTTCGATCCCCAGCACCACATGCTGAGCCAGCCCTGCCCTCAGGGCAGGCTGAGCTGGCCATAAAAATAAATAAATAAACAAACAAAAGTTCTGAAACAAGAAAAAAATAATAAAATAAACAAATAAATAAAGATTTTTTTAAAAAAGTCAAATTCACCTTCCACCTTCAGTTTTTCAATTCCTAAATCTGTAACCATAATCCTAGTAACACTAGGCACGGACATTACCAGGTTAAATTCTCTTGCTTATTTAAATTCATACAGAAGTATACCAAATTTGCTCCAACAGCAAGCAGGAAAATGGGATATCATCATGATATGAGATGCAAGCCATACCCCTTGGAAAGGTCAAGGACCCTGGAGAAGAGTGAGTGCCCCAACATCACCTGACATTGCATTACATGTATGGGAATAGTGACCTTGAATGCACAGTCTTATTGCAGGACACATGCCATGTTGAAGTTGTAGCCCACTGGATCTTAATTTTAGCATCTCTTAAACCAAAAGCAAAATTAAAACGCATATATATATATATATATATATATATATATACATATATATATATATATATATATATATAATTTTATTCCAAGACCTACACAAAAAATAATCTGCAGATAGCATAAGTGTGCTGATGGCCTCTGAGTTACTTCCCCACCTTGCCTGCTTGAATATCAATCTCATGGCTAAGGAGATCCAGAAAACTCAGATGCAGCAGCTTCAGAACGTAGGGCTATCACTCCTTCTAGGTAGTTAAAAAATCTATTGAAATTCTGCTGTCATATTTTGGCCATTCTTGCCAATAAGTTATTAACCTCGGAAACTGGGAATATGCCTATTATCTTAGTACTGTTTAGATATGTAAAATATTTTCCTGTTAGAGTAAAATTAGGACGTTTCATTTATACTTTGGCATGCCCATAAAATTATATTTGGTTTATTTACAGATATGAAAACCTAGAAAAACAGAGAAATAATAGTTGTTATGGTTTATTTCTAGTTGTCCCCCCAAAGCCTCATGTAGTCATTGGGCAGGGACTTCTAGAGTTTGAGACTTGATCCATGATCCCTGGGATTATGGGTTTTACTACTGATGGGATTATTGGTCTGAGTAAGGCTGAGACTATGGGTGTGGTCTAGGGCAGATATGCTAAGGCAGAGAGCCTCATGGGAATATAAAGAGAGACAGAGAGACAGACTAGAGCTGTTGCTCTCTGCTGCCCTGTTTGGTTGGCTACTTCTGCCACCATTTTGTTGGTGTTCCGCCGCCATGAACTGGATGCTCTCTGCTCTGTTCCACTCAGCCTTGGGCCAGCCAAGTACGGACCGTAACCTCCACAAACTGTGAGCTAAATAAATCTTTCCTTCCTTCATCTTGAGTGTCTGGTGTTTGTCCCAGCAACGAATAAAAAGTAACTAAGACAATAGTGAAATGTATTATCTTATAAAAAGTCATTGTAACTAAGCCCTTCCTCCATAGCCTTTGAATTTCTGAAAAGCATCAGCTTAAAAATATCGGGGTTTTTTTTGGGGGTGGGGTTTGCACAGGGAACAGAACTTGGGCTCTTTTGCTTGCTAAGCAGGCACCTATGCTGCTGTGCTATCTCCATGGCAAACATATCTTAAGTTCTGAATTTTGATTTACCAAAAACCAGTACGTTTTCTATCTGTTCTATTTAGTTAATTGCAAATACGTAACAGGCTGGTGTGGTCATGCACACTTGTAACCCTAGCCCTTGGGAAGATGAGACAGGAAGATCACCCTGTGAGTTTAAGGCCAGCCTGGCTCACAATGTAAGTTCGAGACCAACCTGAACTATACAGAAAAATCTTGAGAAAGACAAAAGAATTGTAAACACATGACAGATTTAATTAAATCGCATAACTAGTTTTTGTTTATTTGTATTATTTATCGCTTATGAACATTATAATCAAGTTTGTAACATATAAAAAGGGGACATTTCATATCATGTAATATTGTATTTCACCTCTATCCAGAACAATCATGTCTACCCAGATGTATACCTAGTATTCATTAGTAACAACTTGTTTCTATTTTTTTAAAAATTAGGGTGGAAGACATATTAATGTTATTAGTTAAAACTTTCATTCATTTTCACACTTCTAAATCTTCTTTATACCAAAACTTTCTCTTTTTTTAAAGTACAAACTTTTGAGTGTTGGTGTTTTCATTGTTTGCAATTTTTTATTATCATATACTTATGGTTCATAATTATTATATTCACCATGGGGAGTTGGCAAGTGAACATTATGCCTTAATTCTTCTTTTAAGAATCTGCCTCTCCCATCTAGTGCTGTTCCTTTTAATTCTGCATTCTCTGTCCATTTGCAAAAACTCTATTTCCATCGCTTCTTTAAATTATTTTTCTTTCCTTTCTCCCCACCTGCACCTTTTATTCTCTTGCCCATTTGAAAATGATCTCCCTATTTTCTATTATCTGGCTTTATGTTACTTTTTATTTATATTTTAAGTTTCTAATAAAAGAGAAACCATGCGCCAAGTTTGTGTGTCTGATTAATTTCACTTAGTATTATGATCTCTAGGTACACCTATTTGCCTAACAATACCCCAAGCTTATCTCTCTTTTTGGAAGAGTAGTACTCCAATGGTGTATAAATTTCACATTTTTTATCCATTCATCTGTTCATGGATGGTTTGGGCAACATTTTAAGACTTCCGCACCATCTTCAAATGAGGAGTCAGGAGAGAAAGCAAGACTCCAATAAGTCCAACCACAGTGAGGACAGTCTGATTCAATCATAGCTTGACGGTTAGATGAGCAGGCAGGATTCTTCAATGCAGATGTTAAGGGTAGGAGGAGCTATTAGCTAGGTATAAAAAAACAGGGCAATAGGCATGTATTCAAAACAAACCCAGCTCCAGAGAGGAATTCTAAACCAAGACACGAACTAGGCTTAGACATTGCACCAGTATGTTGGATACTAGAAAGCTGCAATTTGGTGATTATAGGGGTAAATGTGAAACATCACTGAGCACACTTTATGTTCAAGGTCAATAGACATGAGGCCCATTCCACAACGAAGCAAACACAATAATATTTTGGCTTCACTCAGTTTGGAGCAGTTCAGAAATTGGACTGGTCTTATCCTTGCAATTCCCAGAGGTAACTACAAAAACATTTCTCTTCAAAAGTTGATATCAACAGGGTATCACACAAACACACACACACACACACACACACACACACACACACACATGCAGAATGATACATGTGTGCACACATTGATGCACATGTGACTTGGAATCTTTCTAAATCATTTCATATTCCCATGATTGCTATTCATATTTAATCAGTGGCTCACAGACACTTATTCTATGAACCCCAGGCACTGAGAATGCACCTCTGTTCAGGTACACCCTCCCTTTTATTCACTTCTATTTCAACTGCTAGCACTGTTGTAGTTAGTCCCTTGTTCTCCTAATGAACCTAAGAAACCAAATCTAGGCATACTCTTTTCTTTAGTAGCCAGAGAATGACTCTGTTAAGAATGGGTGACAAAACTACGAGACCAATATAGAGGGAAAGCATGCACATATTTCTTTCGGTGTCTTTGGCTCTTGGGTTGGTAGCTTTCACTTGTTTGGAAGAGCCTGAACTTGTGCCAACAGCTTTGGTACAACACTAGCTGACAAATTTGAAGCAGGAATTTAACAGGATTTCCATTTTCTCCTTTACTTCTCAGCCATAAATTGTGCTTGGCCCACTGTTCAGCTCTAAAGCCACACCTCAAAAAGTACTTTCTTTAAAAATCCAAACTTACATTCAGAAATTTGGTGGCACAATAGGGAGACTGAACTGATATATGGTAACTTACAGCTTCAGCCATGCCAGTCATTTGGCATCAAAATATGCACCAGCTGTGAGTTCTTGGATCTTGATACATCAGAGGATGCTGGAAAGCTAATAAGGTACTGCTGTGAAAATTTTGCCCACCCCATGCTGTCTGCTTTGACCCCCTTATTTTCACATTTTCTCCCTATGCTTGTGCACAGCACATAAAGAAATAAATGTAAGTCCCCCACAAATCCATACATAGGTCAACATTTTGCTTTCATAAGATCGTTAAGCTTATTACTATTAGGAATGGTCATTCAATACCATCTGCTAGCCTATGACATTTTCTCCTGAATGGTTCTATTCAAAAGTATTACTAATCATTCCAACCCATGTTAGAAGTGAGAGAGACAGACAGACAGACAGACAGACAGACAGAGACAGAGACAGAGACAGAGAAAGAGAGACAGAGAGAAAGATGGAGACAGAGAGAGATGGAGACAGAAAGACTGAATTGAGTGGGCTTATGAGAAGAAGTTAGTCCAGGCTCTGTTATTCTCCACAAGTGCGTGAATCCTTCATTGATTTTGACAGGAAATTTACCTGCTAAGAGGACGATCGGTGATATGGCCAAAAATGAAATCTACGAGTCACAGTGAGAGGGCCAAGGCCACTTTGCTCTCATTAGTGCTTATGAGGAAATAAAATACTTCTTTTAATTCTGCATTTATTGCACTTTTGTGAAAGGAAAGATTTAAGTTTGTTGAGGATAAGTACTTTTCCTCATTACTTATTTATATGTATATTAAATATCATTAACTCAAATTCTAACCTGCTGATGAGGGTGAATTTTTTTGCTTTTCCATCTTTTCATCCTAGTCAACAAGATGCCCTGCCATAGCCTGTGTTTCTACAATTGAAAATCAGCAGGGACTGCAGAGACCAAAGCTTTCATACCCATGTTACTCACTTGGCTTGACACAACAGGGAAACAGAACATGGTGAATTCTTCAGCTGTGGCCAAGCCATAATAGGTGCACAGTCTTCCCCACTAAAATTGCCCTTCTTATAGATCAGAACTAGGCTCTTTTTATCCAAACAGGAAACAAAATGATTGTTTTCAATTTCCAACTGTGTTAATGTGATTTTATATTAATCCCAGGTTGGAAATAAAAGTTGGTAGAGACAAAAGTAGTTTCCAGAGCAAAATTTTCACAGTTCTTTAACTTCTCATCCAGGGCAGATTAATTGATTTATTGGCAACATGACACTGGTAATACTAACAGGAAATATAAACAGAAGAGCTAACATTATATCTGGGACTCAGGTAATTTTCATCAGGTAAAGAGAAATGGTTTCCAGAATTGTCTGTCAGCTAAAGCATAGCTTTAAAATCCTAAAGTCAAGCCATGGATGCCATGGTCACCCAATACAAAATTATGAGTATAACTATGAGTGGGAAAAAGCTCTTTTTGTGTCAAGAACAGGAAGTGATTTTGTGTTTCTGCACAAAAATTTACAGTCAGCAGCTGAAAGCAGGAAAAGCAATAAATTATAACAATTAAATCCAAAGTAACTTGCTGTTCCCATTCAGGGTCATAGAGTTCAATATAAAAGTAATGGCATAGTATTGACAGCAAGTAATATTCAGCATAAATAAAATATACCAACTTATTATTCTGGTGCTTATTTTTTGCACGCAGTTCCTCTTAATGTGACTTAGAGACAAAAAGGAAGGATTGAGGAAAGACTGTTACTAGCCAAGTTGAATGGGTCTACAAACACAGTGGCCCTGTGGACTCCACACCCCATAACTTCCGGTACCTCTCCTGATGGTACCACTCCTCCCCACAATAACACAGCATCTAGTTTGACCTCTCCTAATGTGTGAAGTGGTTTCCATCTGATATCTCAAGCTACCTTCAAAAATTCTGTGAACTAGGTATATATACACTTGGAGATGCACGTCCATGCAAACACACACACACACACACACACACACACACACACACAAGGCAGTTATCCTCAGCTGTAATTTAAACTCAGGTCTACCCAAGCCTAAGTTGCTGTTCAACATCTTGTTTGTCTTGTGCAATGCAGCAGAAATGGGAAAATCCCAGTTCCCACCTGCTTGCTTGGACCCACCAAGCTTATAATCCACTGCTGAGATGACTTCTGTCTACTTGATTTATACTGTTTATCATATACAGTCTTTAGTTTATCCATCAAATAGCAATGAGAAAAAGGGTCACACAAGTATTTCTACAGTTTGGGAAATTTATTGATTTAGTATGGCTTTGTCTCAAAATTAAAATTGTGTGCAAGGGCCAGGGATTTGATTCCCAGGCCTGCCATGCTGGCCCCACCCCCAGGGTACGCTGAGATGGCAGTTGAGACTGGGCATGGTGGCATGCGCCTGTAATCTCAGTTCTTGGGAGGCTGTAAACTGCGAGACTGATCTAGTAGTGAGACCATGAAGATTCTGTAGATATTCCCAAAAATACAAAAAAATTCTAAATTAAAATTGTAAAAAGGGCTTATTGATGTTGTTCAGCTCAATCTTCAGTACTATATATACTTTTTAAAGGAGAAATAATTGTCTTGTTCCTTCCAAATTTATGTCCCATGTATGACACATCTGCCCTCTTTTTTTTAAATCAATTAGATTTTTTTTGTTTTCAGGATATTTTTTAAATTACAATTTATAAACTTTTAATGGTAGCAATTTCATTTTTTACAATAATTACTATGTTGCGTATTGTTGTCACCATCATCGGCCTTCAAAGTATAAGATGCAGGCATCATTTCTGGTCTAAACATCTGCCCCCTTGAAAGGCGATGAGAAACAACCCATTCTTTCTTCTTGCCTTTGCATGCTTCCCTGGAATGGAAGAGATAGGGTTCATCATGTTGCTAAGGAGGAACTGAAGTCACTGTGCAAGCAATAAGTATTCTCTCACTTTCTGGAATCAGCCTGAAATCAGAGCTTTTGTTCTCTTCCATGTACCAACATTTCCATACAGGTAAGCTTTATCTATGACTACCATTTACATTATTAGAGCTAGTAACACAGATTCTTTGGCATGATGTGAGTGGACCTCATCTCTTCAAAGACCTTACTAGAGAAATAATGACCTCCCCCAAGAACAAAACGTCCAACAAGTTGACTGCCTTTGGACCCAAACTGTAACTATCTCTTCCCTGAATCTCCAGGCAGCTGGCCTACCCTGAAGATCTTGAACTTTGGACTTGCCAACCATAGTCATGTATGACAATAGCTTAAAACAAATTTCTTTCCTCTTATGGTCTATATGCTTACATCCCACTGGTTCTTTTTCTCTGAAGAATTCATGACTTATATAGGCAGGGTAACTTGTATCCAGAGAAAGCATATTCTCCTTTTAGTTACAATTCAAGAGAGGAGGAAATAGATATATGAAACTGCACCTCTTCAAAACTTCTAAAAAGGGTCATATTTATGCATCACTGAATACTTTGTATATATCAAGCCTCTGAAAATAATTTTTGAGTGAATTAGTTTGTTCTAATACATGATTTCTACTGCAATGCCACAGGACACATGATTCTTGAGTTTACATGTATTTCAAATAGGGACATTGATTTGTAAGAGGCTTGTATGTCCATTACCAGGTAAATGGATAAAGAAAATGTGGAATGTGTACACCATGTGACACTCCTCTGCCTTAAAGGCTATATTAGAGCTACCATGGGAAAATGGATGGATCATGAGAATATAATACTAAGCCAAATAAATCAGACCCACAAAGAGAAGGATCATATGGTTTCTTTTCTATGAGAAGCCCAAATAATTTAAAGAGCAGACTAAAAAATGGACAGTAGGAATCCATGAGATATTTGCAAATGAGAAAAGGATCCAGAGATGGTGGGAAAAAGGAGGGAGGGAAAGCATATGTAAAAAGAATTAAAATGCATCATTTTTAGGTGCCAACTCCTCACAATGAATGTAGTTAATATGTACTAGAAATGTATTCATAAAAATGTCTTCAAAGACATTATGAAATCATACTTTTAAGCAAAAGCTGACCTTATGATTTAATGTCATATGGAGAGGATTCTAGACTTGTCTGCAAGCTTTCAATCATCAGTCCTCTTCCTGATAATGTGAGAAGGATATATTAACTTTCTGTTATTGTATAACAACTTTCTGCAGACTTGGTAGTTTAAAACAATACTCATACTTAGCAGATTCTTTTGCAAGCCAGATATCTGACAAAACTTATCACAATTATTGGGCTAGGGTCCCAAAAACCCAGAATTAAGGTATCAAAAACGTAAAAGTCAAGATGGGCTTGATTGAGTTCACTGAAATTAGTAATGGTGCATCAAATCTATGCTCATTCTTTGAACCCTCCCATTTAATCCGCTACCAGCTAGAGACAACTGTCTTCATTTAAAGCATTCACATAATTAGTTTAGATGAGCCTTTACAATTGTCCACGAAGTCAATTGTCTAGAAATCTTAGATGTGCAAATTTCTTTCTGCTAAACAATGTAAACATCATAGGAGTAATGAAAGGGGAGCAAAGATCATGGAGCTATGTTAGAATTTTGACAACCACAAAGACTCACATGTCCTGTGAAAGAGAAATCACTATGAAACTTAAAAATAGTAAAGGAGACTAAGGTTATTTTAGTAGGTGTGAGACTATCAAACTGTACAAGAGATCAATTTCAAATATAATATAGCAGACAGCTGGTGATTTATAGCCAATAATTGGAATGGGGACTGGTGGATGGGGAATGACTAAGAAGAACTAGATTACATTAGTATCAAGACTATGGAGATGTTTGATAAACTTCCCTAACATGATTTTTGCTAAAGTAAGTGTAAGGACTGATGTATCAAGACTGGGGTAGGAGGGTAATGAACTTGTTCAACTTTTAAGGGTTGGAGAACGGGAGCATCCTTGGCCATCAAGTCTAAGAAGATTATTTATAAAGGGGATTAGAAAGATTCTTTCCTAAAACTGGCCTCAAGGCCAAGGTCCAGGCTGACTCAAGACCAGGGCTCACAGAAAGCTGACTACAGTTTTGTTAAAGGAGTCTTTGTCAATATACGTGACTGATTGCCTTATAAGCGAGTAGGCCTACCTAGAACTTAAAATGTCAGTAGAGAGAATAAATAGCTCCAAGTGGTGACGTGCAAAGCTCAGTACATTTCTTGCCATAAATATCTCTGTTTTCTTGGTGACCATTTCACACTATCAGAGGGGAAGGGAGAATGAGAAGGATATGAACACAGAGAGAAGTGAGCAGGTATCAGAAAGAAACTGTCTTCTGGCTACTTTACCCCAATACAAGCCTGGTTATCCTTGATGATAAATTATCTTCAGTGAGACTTTATAACTGCTTTCTGTTCCTGGCCCTTGAGTTCTTCAGAAACACCGTCCACCTAACAGACTTTATGCACAGGCCCTGGAAATTGAAAGACACAATCCAAAAATGGGCATCTATGATGAATATATACTTCTCATTTGAAGAAGTACAGGTAACAAATAAATATAGGAAAGAATGTTCAGCAGCACGGATAATTCAAAAAAATGCAAATTAAAACAATAATACTGAGATTCTGCCTCACCTCAGAAAGGATGGCTGTTATCAAGAAGTCAACCAAGAACAAATGCTGGAGAGGCTCTGGGGGGAAAGGAACACTGCTCCACTGCTGGTGGGAATATAGCCTTGTAAGATCACTATGGAAATCAGTGTGGAGATTCTGCAAATATCTAGGATCAGATATTCCACTGAACCAAGCAATTCCTCTTCTGCATATTTTTCCAGAAGAACTGAGGACATCATGCTACAACAATATATGTGCACTCATGTGCATGAATTAAATTTGTCATACCTAAATCTTGGAAATAACTGAAATGTTGAATTGATAATAAAAAAGATGTGGTATTTTTATACAATGGTGAATAAGAAAAATAATTTTGTCTATAAGTAAAATAAATTTGAGGCTTTTATAGTTAAATGGATGCCACTAGAAACCATACTCATAAATGAAAGAAATCAGACACATATGTAAACATTATATTGTCTCCCTAGTGTAAGATCCTGAAAAAGTAAATAAAATCTGAAAGTTACAATAGATATCCTAAAATGGAATCAATTTACTAAAACAGAGAAACAACTGGGATGAGGAAAAGAAGAAAAAAAAGGAGGAAGGCAAAATAAATGTATATGCAATGATAGTTGGGATAATTTTACTACTGCTTTCTATTGCTTTACTGAAAGGAAGTTAAGGCTAAAATTTTTTCCTATTTCATTTTTGACTAAGTTTGCATATTTATATCTGGTAATATGAATAACTAATTTGAACACAAGAACGTGCAACGTAGCAATCCTTGTTGAATTCCTATCACCTTGCTTAGTGAAATTCTGTATCATTACTAATGTTTTTATTAGTATTTGTTCTCCTTTTTTCTGTATTTTTTAGGACAGAGTCTACAGGGCGTTCGAGGTCTCATTACTGGATCAGACTCATAGTGATCCACCTGTTTACAGCTTCCCAAGAGCTGGGATTACAGGTGCATGCTACCATGCCCAGTCTGAACTATTATTTCAGTGCACCCCAGGGGTGGGGCTGGCACTGCAGGCCGGGATATTGAACCACCAGCCCCTGAGCCTGGTTGCAAGCTCTTCAATCTCCTGAGCTATTTGGCCAGCCCAGTTTTTATCCTCCTCAAATGTATTTCTAAAAGAGCCTTCATGCAAATCCACAGAATGCCATGCCGTAATTTTGACACTTTGAATATATGTGTGTATATATATATATATATATATATATATATATATATATATATTTGTGTGTGTGTGTTTATGTTTTGTAGAGGGTCTCACTACCAGCTCGGACTCCAGTCATCCTCCTGTTTTCAGCCTCTCTAGCGCTGGGATTAAAGGTATGGGATACTACATTCAGTCTCAGTAGATGGCTTAGCATGCCCAGGGATGGGACCAGTGCAGCATGTGGTGCCCAGGATCAAATCCCAGTCCCTGCACTTGCCTAAGCAGACACATAGTCCATTGAGCTATCTCACTGGCCTGACACTTGAACATATTTTTGATGCAAAGCATTCCTTAAATCAGAAAGAAGTAAACATACAGAGAAAAATATTACGAAGCACATGTATTGGCATCTCAGCTGAAATTTCAGATTAATTAGGATTCAAAATATTTTTAGACTTGTGGTAGAATAAATTTCATGAGACAAAATTAAGAGCATCTTCAAGAGTATGGTGTCATTTTTTAGCTTGAGATACTCCTTTTCCCTGTAAGAGTCAAGCATTTCTCTCTAGCTCCCTGCCACTGAAATATAAACATTGAATGAAAAATCTCAGTGTTGCAATATCCTTTAGATATGACCGCACTGTCTCAACCATTTCATCGCCAGGTGAACACAGTTACCTTACAGGGAATGTAAATCCTTTCACATCTTTTATAACTTGTTAAGCCTAGTTGAGTTATTCCAGAGAAATGTGCCTACAGAGTAGCTGTTATGTGACCTCACACTAATCTATTTAAGTATGTGGAAGATGACGATTATGCGACATAAGTTCCACAACCTCAGTCCTAGAATTTTCTAAGCAGATCATGAGCTTTGATGTTTTCATCATCTTGATCATGCTGGTGCCAAGAAGTAGAGAATTTCAATTCAGCATCCTGCCTAGATCAGTACCGCTATCCTACCATTTCCATGCAGAAAACGGTGTCCTCTATATTGTCTCTGTAGTGTAAGAACCTGAAAGAATAAATAAAATGTGACAGGTATAATAGATGTAATCAAGTGGAAAGAAGTTGAACTTAAGAACCAAACAACACAGATGAGAGAAAGGAAAGATAGGCAAGAAGGAAGAAGGCAAAAACATGCAAACATACGTACAGCATGGCTGGGATGATTGTACTCATGTCCATCAGCTTTTTAAAAAAGAGTTAATGTTTGGAATTTTCATCTTGACTAACTCTGTATGCTGACATCTGCAACCTGAGCAACTACACGAAGGACAGCAATGTGTAATACAAAATCCATGGTCAAGTGCTTCTCATCTGGGTCTTCTAAATGTGTACGGTTTCTAACATTTTATCAATGACTACACTCCTTAAAATAATAAAACACAAGAAAAAGATAAAATTTCTTGAAAGCAAGCACCAATATTCAATTATTTCTCAAATCTTGCATAACCATATCTGTTAATCTGAGAAACAGATTTGATGATAAAAATAGTAATATAACAACCATTGTCAAATAGTTATTATTGTAAAAAATCTGTAACATATGCATTATTGTAATTTATCTTGCTTCTGTCTTTGTTTTCTATTTGTTTTGCTTCTGTTTGTATTCTTCAAAATAAAATACTTTGGATAAAGAAAGTGTCCTCTATTATGCTACATTTTTTCATGCAATATTATAATTTCCTTAAATACCTGTTTTTTTTTTGTTGTTGTTGTTGTTGTTGTTGTTTTTTTTTTTTTTTTTTTTTTTTTTTTTTTTTTTTTTTTTTTTTTTTTTTTTTTTTTTTTTTTTTTTTTTTTTTTTTTTTTTTTTTTTTTTTTTTTTTTTTTTTTTTTTTTTTTTTTTTTTTTTTT
>PVJA010052205.1:0-12531 GCA_004027025.1 Myocastor coypus
ATTGAACTCAGGAGGATCCTGAGCTTGCCAAGCAGGCGCTTATTCTACTAAGCTATCTCCCTAGCCCCATTAACCAATAAAATGATGTACTTCCCATGCTGATAAAAATGAAGCTGTTTCCTAAGACAGTGTTTCACAATGTATTTCACACTAGTCTTGAACTCACTATGTAGCCCACCCTGGCCTTGATCTTACTATGTAGCCTAGGCTGGCCTTAACCTCATTTCGACCTTCCTGTCTGAGCTTTCTGGTATATGTATCCACAGTTGGCTCTACTTTTATCCATTTAATGTGGGGTTTGAAACCAACCCAAAGTGTCATGTACCAAAGACATCCTTGTCCTTCTTACTGGGCTCCAACTTACCTTGATAGCCATAAAAATTCTGTTCTGCCTTTGTCTTGTAAAATCTTTACAACAGGAAAACAACTTGGGATAGATTAGCTTGGATCGGTCTGTTGAACTTGAACCCCTGAAGGCAGATGTCCCATTTCTCTGGGGTTGATGCAGTCCATAGACTTCCTGGCCAATCATAATCCTTTCCCATATTGGCATGCTACCTTTCAACATGGGAAGAGACTGAGGGACAAGGTCCAGCAATGCTCTTGGGAAGTCTATCCTGACCCAGCTCATTCATTTCACAAATCTCCAAGTACTTAAGGTCTTTCCAGGCAGTGAGAGCCACTTGAGAACAGACCCATAGTCTTTGCTCTTATAGCTTTTACATTCTAGAGGGGCAGGGGGCTCCCATCATAAACTAATACCATAAGAACATTTCAGATGCTAAAACATGGTACCAAAGCAATGTAATTGGGTGTCAACTTGAGATGGGTGACCAGGAAAGGTGTCTTGGAGGAGCTGACAACTATCTAAAGAGGGTCCTTCCCATTCCAAACTTGCACCTTCTGTTTCAGGAAGGTGCCATTGCCCCTCTTGGGATCTAACAAAGCAGGGGCCAACACTGTGTCTGGCCCTCTGCTAACCTACTGGAATACAGAACATGAACTTGGACATGGAAGAAGTATAGTCTCTGATTTCATGGGCCAGACCATACGTGTCCACATGTCTTTTTGGGCTTACTGGCTGCTGTTCATTTAGTGGGCAGGTGAACTGGTGAAACAGGTTGGCATGCAGACACATGCCAGGAGGCAGAGAGAACCCTGTACCCTTGCTTGGTTCCAGGCAGGTAGGCAGGCAGGCAGGCAGGTAGGCTGCTGTGGTATGCTAAAGATTTGAGCCTGGGAGTTAGGTGGGCTTTTCTTTTCTTCTTTCTTCCTTTCCTTTCCTTTCCTTTCCTTTCCTTTCCTTTCCTTTCCTTTCCTTTCCTTCTTTCCTTTCATACCAGGGATCAAATTCAGAATCTTGTGCTTGCCAAGTAGGTGCTTATGCCACTGAGTTATCTCCCAGCCCTAGGTGGGCTTTTCTAAGGAGAAGAAAAGGATAAGTCACATTCACAGAGTTGGAAAGGTGATCCTTCTCTAGGGAAGGAAAGATACCATGACTTAAAATTCCATGTCCCAATGTTGCTCCCATCTTGGTGACCTGTAACAGAGGCTGGGCAGCATCAATTTGTACATTTTAGAAGCTGGATGTGCTAAAGATTCAACATAATGTTCTTCATTATTGTGTACACTGAACCCTGTGACAAAATTGAATTAGGCTGAGAGCATAATATCATACTTGCCCTGCCTGGCTTCCTCTGTCCAGGCACATTGTTCAACATGCAATCTTTAGACAATCAGTCCAAATCTCTTTGTGCACCCTTTCTCTTAAAATTGAGGGAGAGCGGTATACAGAAATCTGGAGAAGTGATACATTTTAATTGTTGCAACGAAATCTCTATCATTTTTTCTGCAAAGCAAGACACTATAACTAAAAAAAAATACTGTAACTCATGACTCAAACCTGAGACAGCAAAACAGCTGAGAAAAAGGATCAGAAAGGAAAACACAACAGAAGTAGTTTGCAATTACGGATGGTGTCTGAGGCAATAAAAACAACGGTAGGTAAAAGAGAAAAAGAGGACATAATAAAACATGCACAAAAGCAAGTGAAGAATATGAAAGAACTTAAACATTTATGCCAGCGCATAAGGGAATTATCCAAACATCTTGGGGCAAGAATGTGTGTACATATAAACAGCAAGACTGGTATATTCCTTTCCTTTTACCTTTTTAAAGAGACATCTTAGGTACAGTGAATCCATATGATTCATTCATTGAAACCTTTACAAAGAGGTTAGTAAGGTCATCTTTGTTTAAGAACAGGCATATCCTTTCTTTTTTCACCTATGCGTGGACACAATACTTTTGAGTTGCATTTTGCATAAAGAACGCTGGAGAAATGAAAGAGAAGAGGCTTCGACCCCATTATTCGCTTTCCCCCCATGGAGGGTATTCGAGGTCACTGGGGCAGAAGGAGGAGGGAGCTGTATTTATAGTGCGCTGACTTCTCTCCCGCCGCTCCTTATCTTAGGCCTGAAGAATTTATTTGCCGGCTCGGCTTGGCTCGCAGATCACAGCCCCCGAAGGCCCGGGTTCTGGCACTGGATGCGGGCTCATGGCGGGGCAGTGGGGGGGGGGAAGGATCCTAAATGCGGTGGGGCTACTTTTCTTGGTGGCAAACACTACCACCATGGCCGGGCCACCCACATCAGGGAGTCTTGGTGCGTTAGTGCTCGCAGCCCCGCGATCCAGCGGCGTGAGCTTGGCCGAGCAGGGTCTACGCGCTGCAGCCCGCGGGTCTAGGGTCTCGGTGACCTAGGAATGGCATTATCTGCCACGGCGGCGGAGGACCTGGGGACGCGCGCAGGGTTGCCCCCTCCCCACTGCTGCCCGGCGCCCCGGCGCCCCCTTGCCGGCAACGCGCCCTCATTCCCGGCAGCCGGGCGCCTAACTCCGCGGGGCCTTCGGGCGCTTCCGCCGCCTGCTCGGCTCCCCTCGTATCCGGGGTGGGCGGAGGGGGCGGGACTGGGGTTTTCTAGTGCGCACGCGCTGTCCTTCCCCTCAGAGAGACCCCACCCCCTAGGCCCCGCACCGCGCGCCCCTCCCCCGCATGCGAACGTCGGCTACGGCTGAGGCGACGACGGGTGGCCGAGATTGGAATCCGCCTGCCGAGCGGGCGCGGGCGGTCGGGGGCGGACGGAGGAAGGGGCGGGCAGGAAGGCTCGGGCTCCAGAGCCTTGGTCCGCGCCAGAGGAGGAGCGCACGGCCGGTTGCGCGAGGGGTGACCGAGCCGGGCTGCAGCTCGCCGAGGGCGGAGGCCGAGCCGGGGCCGCTTACTGCGCCCCGCGCCGCGCGCCGAGGCCGGAGGATGAGCTCCGTGGGGTCCGGGTAAGTGAGTGAGGTGGGGGCGCCGCGACGGCGGCCCGGGAGGACCCGGCATCACGCCTGCCCGCCGCTCGGGCCCCTTTGTTTCGCGCACCCTAGCGCTGGCCGAGGCGGGAGGCGGCCGGGCGCGGGCGCTTGGAGTCCGGGCGGGTGGCGCGGGGCGCGGGGCCGGGTCAGCCTGCGGCGGCGGCGGCGGAAGGGGACTGGGCCGCGGGCTGCTTCACCTGTCGTCCCGCGAGGCCTGCGCTGCCATGTCTTCGGCGATCCGCGCTCGGATTTCGGAAAACTTTGTGCTGCTGGATCGCACGTACCCTTCTGACTCCTTCCAGACTCCCAGCGGGAAGGTTTGGCAAAGGGGGGAAAAAGAGCTTGCGTCAGGGAAGAAAAATAATACGTTGTACTCTGGGCTGGCGGGTGCGACTGAGCGCCTTCGTGTTCCCGACGCCTCAGCTTGGTGCAGGCGCTGCGGGCTTTTCTCCTAAACGGCTAATGAGCTCTTCAATCGCCGGAGTATGAATTCGGCACCTGGGTTACGTCATGGACTCCTTAAGATAACCTTGGTTATCGGATTCCACGGTGTTTCGGTGGAGGAAACCGAGATGCAAAGAGGTTAAATAACTCAGATAAGTGAGCTGGGATTTTAACGTCGTATTCAGGCATGCGAGGTGTTTTGTTGTGCTTTCTAATTTTTGCAAACTTTCTCTAAGCTCGTTACCATAAAGGAGCACTTTGCAGTAACTTGTATTGAAAATGTTGTTTTGTTGGTCGAGTTGAAAACAGCTCTTTGATCGTATTTGATGGAGGAGTTCAACTTTGAATTAAAGGAGAGACTACCTTAATGCCTACCAGTTTTCAGTTGTTGAAATAAAAAAATCGTGAACCAGAGTGAAATTTAGCTTTTTAGGTTTAAAGCCAAAACATGGAGACAGTTCTCTGGTCCGGGAACAAACCGAGTTTGTGAAACGTGGATTGAAATTCAGAATGCATTTGCAGTAGAATTCGTTCTTTCGTTTTTAAAAACATTTTTTCCTTCATGTCTTCCATGGAGACCATTGTAAACGTTGATCATTTTCTTCACCTGCCCCCTCTCCTTTATCGGGAAGATAGAGTGATCCCGTCGGAGCGCCCCCACCGGGTCTCTCTTCTCATGTTTCTTTCCTTCCAAAGGAGGAATATGCTGTATTTTTGGTCTTTCTTACTGGTTAACACCATATTTTACCTTTCTCCGATTTGCCCACTTAATGGCTTGTGAGTTATCCTTTCTGTTGTTTTTGGTTACTTACAAGTACAAATGTACCGTACTTAAGATTCCTTAACTTTACGAAGACGTTTAAGAGCACCACAGCTTTTTGCTGCTTTCATTTTGTTTTGTTTTTTGAGGCAGTGTCTCACCAAGTATTCTAGAATGGCCTGGAACTCTACATGCTCTGCCTCAGTCTCCCTAGTGCTGGGATTACAGGCGAGTGTCACCTCACTGTTTAACTGCTTTTCTTTTAAAATCATATGAACATTTTAAAGTTTTTTTTTTCTTATAAAAGTAATGTATGATCATTGCAGAGCAACTGCACAATAGAGAAAAATTGAAGTAAAATTTATAACCCAATCTGGAAATTGTCAAAAGTACTATAATCTCCAGTCCTCCTAGATCTGGTGGCCATTGTGCATCTAACCTGTTGGCCATCTATCTACTATTTAGCCCTGATTTCACCTTCACAAATGAATTATAGCCTGATCACATTTTAGCACTCTTTTTCAGTCCTCTTCAAACTTCCTGTAACATTTAGTGTGGATTCCACATTCTTCTTTTCTGGTGAGGGTGGAAGCCAAGGCTTTGTACAGCTCGGCAAACAGCATTCCACTCAACTAGGTCCCTAGTCCAGCCAACTTCACATTCAAAATGCCACCCCTGGCAGGGGATATAGCTTGAACAAGTGCTTGCCTAGTAAGCATAAAGTCCTGAGTTGGATTCCCAGTACAAAAACAAAAAAACAAAAAAAAAAAAAAAAAAAACCACTTTTTGGCTTCTAGGTGTTTTTTTTTTTTTTTTTTTTTTTTTTTTTTTTTTTTTTTTTTTTCAGGACTGGGGTTCAAACTCACGACCTTGCATTTGCCAGGCCGGCACTTGTGCCACAGAACTATCTCCTCAGCCCCATCTCTTTTTGGCTTTTATTCTTCCATATCTTTTACTGGAGGAATGCAAAAGGGTACAAGGAGCCTTCCTCTCCTGGAGCCTAATGTGGGTGCATGTACTGAAGAATGAGTTATACAGTTCAGTGAAGTATTGTGATTATAATTAGCACACAAAGAATTAGAAGAGCTTCCAGTGGGGACCAGAGCTGCTGCTGACCAAGCTGTGAGTGCCTGGAAAGCAGTCTTAAAAGTGTTACCTGGCAACCTTGTGAATTGGTGAATGAAAAATAAGAATTTAGTAGGAGAAAAGGGGGCTTTTGTGACATTATACTTGCTGTTCTTTGCTGCTTTTCTGTGTTCTCCTTCCCCTTAATGTGTGTTCTCCAAGTTCAGTTATGAGACCATTTTGTCTACCTAATCCTTTGACTTGATTATTCATACCTTATTGTCCAAATATTTTCCAAATCTCTTCCATATTTTTCTCTTGCACTTGAGTCTTATTTTTTTCATTTGCTTTATGTATAACTGTGAGTGGTGCTGCTAATTCAAACTGAACTCCTCCTGACCTGATGGGCTTCTCTGGTATTTGTTACTTTGTCCGAGACCCAGACCTTTCTTCATTCCACTCTACTGTGAGTGAAGCCCAAATCCTTTAATTCTGATTTCATGACATTATGACTCTTTGCTCTGTTCCTGCAAACTCTGGTGCAATTCCTTATTCATATTCATGGCAGGGTTGGAAGAGAGTCATATGAGTTGGGCAGCTTCCCTTCCTCCCCTCCGGAAGCAATTTGGATAGGCATTATCTGTTTGAGAATGCGTGACAGACCTCATCTGGAGGATTGTTGAGGCATAGATCTTTTTTTCTGGTGGGGACTATTAGTACCCTTTCAGTTTATGTAATAGTTGTTAGTTTGTATAGATCTTCTATTTTTGGTGTGAATTCTAGTGGTACATGTTTCTTCCACAAATTTGTTGAGTTTTCAAATCTGGGATTATTTAATTTTCACATATTTTCTTTTATTTCTACTGTATTTGGTTATTTTGCCTTTTTAGGGCCTCTGCTTCTGCCAACTGTAATTCTTTTTTTTTTTTTTTTTTTTTTTTTTTTTTTTTTTTTTTTTTTTTTTTTTTTTTTTTTTTTTTTTTTTTTTTTTTTTTTTTTTTTTTTTTTTTTTTTTTTTTTTTTTTTTTTTTTTTTTTTTTTTTTTTTTTTTTTTTTTTTTTTTTTTTTTTTTTTTTTTTTTTTTTTTGTGTGTGTAACTGGGTATTGAACTCAGGTCCTGGTGCTTGCCAGGCAAGTGTTTATTATACTGAGCTGTTGCCCCAGCCGGCCACCTGTAATTCTTATTTTACATGGTAATCTAATTTTTTTGTCTTCACTTTTCTCCTTTATCTAGAGTTTGTCTTGTACGTAAGTTAATGCTGAAGCCTGTTTTCTTTGCTGCTCTGAAGTTTCCATTAAATGAAGTTCATTCGATGGTATTTGCTGCTTTTATTGGGTGCCTGTTGCATGTCAGTCATAGTGTTAAATGCTTTCCAAATGTTTTCTGTGATCAGCTGTTAGGTGCTCCATGATTTTATGACCATTTATGAAGAAAGTTTTTTAGTTGTAAGGAGCCATCAGTTGTAAGGTACATCGCAAAGTCAGATGGTTGGGGCCTGGTGGGATGGCTCAGTGGTCTAAAGCGCCTGCTTGGGAAAGCTTGGGCAGCTTCAGGGACCGCGGTTCGATCCTGGCACCACATGCTGCGCCAGCCCTGCCCTCAGGGCAGGCTGAGCTGGCCATGAAAATGAGTGAATAAACAAACAAAGGTTCTGAAACAAGGAAAAAAAAAATAAATAAATAAAAAATTCTTAAAAAAAAAAAAAAAAGAAAAATACAAGCATCTTAGAATTGATGAGTTAGATTTATTTTGCCCATCAAAACTTCCCTTGGTGTAGGATTTGGAAAGAGAATTTAAATTCATGTGGAAGTGACTTGTATCTCTAATGTTACTATTAAGTTATTTAATATTTCATTTTTGAAGTACTAATTTTTTTTGTTTGTTTATTTTTATGGCTGGCTCAGCCTGCCCTGAGGGCAGGGCTGGCACAGCATGTGGTGCCAGAGATCGAACTGCGGTCCCTGCAGCCACCCAAGCTTTCCTAAGTAGATGCTTTAGACCACTGAGCCATCCTGCCAGGCCCCATTTTTTAAACTTTTATTTATTTATGTTATGGCTGGCTCAGCCTGCCCTGGGTGGGGCTGGTGCAGCATGTGGTGCTAGGGATCAAACCAGAGGCCCTGTGGTTGCCTCAGCTTACCTAAGCAGAAGCTTTAGACTGTTGAGCTATCTCACCAGCCCTTGAGAATTTTTTGTTTTTCTTTACATAGATTTTGCTATGTCGTTCTGGCTGGCCTTGATTCACTACGTAGGCCAGGCTGTCTTAAGTACTTTGCTTTTGAGACAGTTTCACTGTGTAGCTCAGGCTAGCCTTAAACTCATTTTGTAACCCAGACTGGCCTTGAACTAGTAGCAGTCCTCCTGCTTCAGCCTCCTGAGTGTTGGATTATAGGTGTGTGTCAGCATACCAAATCTATGAAGTTATTTTTAAAAGAAGATGCTTGGTAAATCTCTTTTAGCAAATGAGAAGTTTTAGGCAGGATAGATGGAGTCTCACAACATGGTAGGCCCAATCTGCCTGGGAGGTACCTTGGCTTTTAGCTCTTTGTATTTTGCCCCATAATTTTTTTGCTTGTTATCTGAACTCACAAGTTCTCTTAAGAGGTGATAATTTTCATAGAAGGCATAGCCTCTTTAGGGAGGGAATTATGGGAGAGCTGTGATAGCCACATTTTCAGAACTCTATCCAGTATTTATACATCATCATTAACAGGAGTATAGTTTCTACCTTAAGGAATTTTTAAAAATCTCTTTCTCTTTCTTGGCTGGCTCAACCTGCCCTGGAGGTGGGGCTGGTGCAGCATGTGGTGCAGGAGATCAAACTGCCGTCTAAAGCAGGCACTCTCAACAGCTGAGATAGCTGAGCAATCTCACTGGCCCATGGAATTTGAATTATAGTCTGAAACAAGTACAGTTTCCAGGGCAGAGTTGGTAGTGTGTATGCTTAGTTTGCCTAAGACCCAGGTTCACTCCTCAGCATCAAAAACAAAATAAGAGGTCTCTAACTTGGTCATTGTTTGTGTGGATCTGGAGTTTCCCACGAGTTTGGGCAGGAGGCAGGTTTTTGGGAGTGATTGACATATGGGCTGTACTTTGTATCTCAACAATGGGAATTGCATGGGTTTTCACCAGATTTGTGCCTGCAGGTTAGTTTTTTAACCTGCTTTTATTTTTAAAAAGACTACATATATAGGCATGAATGAATCTGATGCTGTAATTGGGATTCTGTCTTTGTTCTGTACTGCAAAAGCAAGTGCATTCATTTGGCCAAGAAGGCAGAGGAAGCCTGCTGGCAGTTTGAGGTATATACGGACACTCTGATGCTGTGGGTTCAGGAGCAGGAGTTAGTGTCTGTCTCTCTGTCTCTGTCTCTCAGTCTCTGTCTCTCTGTCTGTCTCTTGGTACTGGGGATTGAACTTGGAGGGTATTTCCAGATGCATAGATTTTTTTCTCCTGGCAGATTCATGGGGCTATGTGGAGAATGGGGTGCAGCTGTTAGCCAGGCCTGGTTTGAATGTGGCCACTAGCAGATAAGACTTTCTGAACCTGGGATGGGAGGGAGTAATGGTCTCTGAAAAGGTAAAAATGGCTTTCGGTAAACAGTCAACACCGTCTTTTGGCTCTTAGATGTCTTATTTCTTTTAAGATCCGAAGAAAAATGCATAAACAAAACAACTTTGAAACAGTTTTATGCCAAATTAATGGACCTCTATTGAGAACTACTAGTCTATTCATCAGAAAGCTTAGAATAGTGGAGTAGGTAGATGGGAGACAGCTGTCTACTTTTCTTTAAGTTGAGGTCTCCCTAGGGCATGCAGGAGCATGGAGTGAAAGGAACCTGGCCTGTCTGAAATGCAAGTGCTGTGAAATGTTTTCCTGAGAATGAGGGCTGCAGAGTGAGACTTAAGGCAGGAAGAGGGAGAAGAATTTCAAAAAAAGAGTTTCAGTAGTTTCCAAAGGGGTGGGGGGGGGGGATTGTGTCCTTTTTTATTTTATTTATTTATTTATTTTTTGCATCCTTTTTTAAAAGTGTAAAAGGAATATATTTATTGTGTATAATTTGAGAACTGAAGGATCATAAAGCAGTAGTAGAATGATTAAGTTTTGGCTTCTGGTCTTTTAAATAAGTAATATCTAATACTAGTTTTATCACAAACAGCTGTGCAGTCTTTGATATCACACAGAACGTACTTGGATCTCTGTTATTTCTTTGTCTTAAAAAGTGAAAGGGACTTGTGACTTTTTTAGAATAAAGGAAGAAAATTCTACAACTTTAATACAAAACAGTTAGTTGCTGAAATTAAAGGTTATATAATGCTTTTGGTCCCGGGATTTCTGGCTTCCGACTAAAAAGTCACTTTTCCAGCCTTGACAGTCCTTGCCAAAAACAAAGGCCATATCTTAAACCTATGATGGTCTTCCCACCCGGCTGTCTGTCTGCCTTTTTGAGGCAGGGTCTCGCTATGCAATTCAGGCTGGCCTTGAACTCACTTTTATAGCCCAGGCAGGTCTCAAACTCACATCAGTCCTCCTGCCTCAGCCTCCCAAGTGCTGGGATTACAGGTGTGCACCACCATCCCTGGCTCCTGCCTGCTTTCTTGACTCCTCTTTTTGAGCGTATTTCTGCTTTCTTTAGTTTTCAGTAAAGTATCTAGATGTTATAAGAGAACTGTCAATTTTGAAGCTGAGAGATTTGTAGATATACATAGCTGTGGTGCTGTTTTATGTGTATTAAACAGAGGCACTTTTCTTACCAGCAATTGAGATATTTTTGTAATACATTTTAGGAGTATAAAGTTTTGAGAGTTAAAAAAAAAATAAAGTTTTGAGGGTTTTAAATTTGTATTTAAGAATATTTCAGATTCCTGGCTAAAAGAAACCCATGATAGGAAATCTTAAAGGCTGTTAAATTTTGATGGTTATTAACATGTTTGTGTTTCTCAAGAAGTAATTTCAAAAGTCATAAACTATAAACTAAAAATATCTGAATAATCCAGAAGACTTTTTTTTTTTTTTTTTTTTTTTTGAACTCAGGCCTTTGCACTTGCCAGGCAAGCACTTATTCTACTGAGCTAACTCCGCAACCACCAGAAGACTCTTTTTTTTTTTTTTTAATTTTATTTATTTGTTTTTCTTGTTTCAGAACTTTTGTTTGTTTGTTTATTTATTTTTATGGCCGGCTCAGCCTGCCCTGAGGGCAGGGCTGGTGTAGCATGTGGTGCAGGGATCGAACTGTGGTCCCTGCAGTCGCCTAAGCTTTCCTAAGCAGGCGCTTTAGACCACTGAGCCATCCTGCCGTGCCACAGAAGATTCTTTAAATAAACATAAAATACAGTCACTTGAGGACAATTTTTTTTTTTTTGTATTTCCATTCCAGTAATCTTTTTGTGGGACTGGGGTTGGAACTCACGACCTTGCACTGGCCAGGCAGGCACTTGTGCCATGGAGCTATCTCCCCGACCCCTTAGTAATCTTTCATGTAATAAAAATGTTGGGAAAATATTGCATGTCAAATGTGGATCTTGTTAAAGAAAAACAGTTAATCTTCCTGAAAATGGTATTGAGTTAGTCATCCCTACTTGTTAAATATTTTTCTCTGCCTTGTTATTAGCTTACATTGCAAAATCTATATTATCTCCTTATTTGGCAGTACTGGGGATCAAACTCAGGACCTTGTGTTTGCCAGGCAGGCACTTATGCCACTGAGCTGTATCCCTAGCTCAGACTGCTTTCTCTGCTAGCCTAGTGTTTCTTTTTTGCCTCATTCATTGCATGCTCTGTTGTTAACCTAAGTCACCTAAATACTAATTCCAGGTTTGAGTTCATAATTCTTAGACCTGAACTGTCTACTACAGTAACCACTACATGTGCCTGTTAGCACTTGAGATGTGGCTAGTCCAAATTGAGTTGTGCTGTCAAGTGTAAATTACACACCATCTTTTGAAGATAGTCCAAATATGCAAATTATTATGCTTTTAAAATGTTGATTACATAGTGGAATGATACTGTTTTAGCTATGGTGGATTAAGGAATTCTATTAAAATTCATTTCACTTGCTTCTTTTTACTTCTGATGAAGCCACAGACAATTTAAAATTATATATTATGTCCATCTGTGCTACCTTAACTTTCCTTACTCCAAGTCTGCCTATCACAATGTTTTAAAATCTAACATAGGGCCCAGCGGGATGGCTCAGTGGTCTAAAGCACCTGCTTGGGAAAAGCTTGGGTGGATTCAGGGACCGCGGTTTGATCCCCGGCACCACATGCTGCGCCAGCCCTGTCCTCAGGGTGGGCTGAGCTGGCCATAAAAATGAGTGAATAAACAACGGTTCTGAAACAAGAAAAAAATAAATAAATAAGATTTAAAAAAAAAAAAAATCTAACATAGTGGGCCAGGGTTATAGCTCAGTAGCACAAGTGCCTGCCTGACAAGCTCAGTGTCCTGAGTTTGATGTCTGTCTGTCTATCTAAATCTAGTGTAGTTTTTTCTCTGTGACTCCTTTCCCATAGGTCCAGACCTAAAGTTGTTCTCCTGGATTATATTATTTGAAAGTAGTTTGTCCCTCCAGGACTGCACATTAAACCCCAGGCCTTATGCCTGGTAGGTCAGTGCTCTGCCATGGGACTACATTTTCCCAGCCCATTGTGTCCCATCTGTTAATATAAGATGTTAGTACAAACCTTTTCAAAGCTGTTTATATGCTAATAATGCTTGGTGAAATTCTTGTGTACTTTCTTTTTTTTTTTTAAAATTTTATTTATTTATTTTTTTCTTGTTTCAGAACCTTTGTTTATTCACTCATTTTTATGGCTGGCTCAGCCCACTCCGGGGGTAGGGCTGGCGCAGCATGTGGTGCCGGGGATCGAACCGAGGTCCCTGAAGCCGCCCAAGCTTTCCCAAGCAG
>PVJA010052206.1:0-12511 GCA_004027025.1 Myocastor coypus
ATATATATATATATATATATATATATATATATATATATATTTTGAAAGTCACCCACGACTATATATCACCACAGAATTAACCTCTTCCCAGTCTGTGGATATTTGTTATTTGTTATCTTTATTTTTAAAAATAAAAAATTAATTAATTAATTTATTGTGGTACTGGGGATTGAACTCAGGACTTTGTACTTGCCAGGCAAGTGCTTCTTCTTCTTCTTCTTCTTCTTTTTTTTTTTTTTGTGGTACTGGGGATTGAACTCAGGACCTTGCAATTGCCAGGCAAGCACTTATTTTACTGAGCTATTTCCCCAGCCCCAAGGTAAGTGCTTATTCTACTGAGCTATCTCCCCTGGATATGTAAATTTTACTTATTTTATGTAGTTACCAATAAATGTACAAAGGTTTAAAGCAAAACAGAAACGAAAAAAGAAAACCAACTTTACTCAGTAATTTTTTAGGGCTGGTGAGATAGCTCACAGACTAGGTGCCTGCTTAGGCAACCTCAGGGACCAGGAGTTCAATCCCTGGCACCACATGCCACGCAGGCCCCACCCTAGGACACACTGACCTGGCCACTGAGACTAGGTGTGGTAGCACACACCTGTAATCCCAGCACTGGGGAAGCTGAAAGCAGGAGGATCACTATGAGTCTGCGCTATGTAGTGAAACCTGTACCAAATACATAAAATAATAATAATAATAATAATAATAATAATAATAATAACAACGATATTTTAAAAATGGGCGGTAATTCCTCTGGTTCTATTCTGGAAATGCAGCAGGTCAGGTACAATGCCTTTTGTGGCTTTGGTGAACATTGCTCTGAAGGACTGGATCATGGACAGCATCCTCCCAGGGAGCGCGTGTGTTGCACACATACTGGCAGCTTGAGCTTCACATTTTACATTTTGCCAATCTGATTACGGTACCAGGGATTGAACTCAGGACCCTGCACTTGCTAGGCAAGCACTTATGCTACTGAGCTAAGTCACCAGTCCTGGGGCTACCTTTCAAGTGGAACCCCTTGAATATTTTCTGCACTCTGCTCATTTTTCTGCTCACCGTGTCCTCAGCACCTCCGGGCTCTGCCTTTATTCCCTTTGAGTGGGTAACAGCTGTTGCGCCCTGATGCCAGGGTCAGTGCCTGATCCACCTCCTCCCAGGCCTTGCTGCAGGCCTGCCAAAAATTGCTTATGTGTGGATGAGTTATGTTTGAGGGTATGTGTGCTGCTTTCTGTGGACATGTTGCTGCCTCACTGAAAACCCAACCTCTCTAAGGGCAAAGCCATTGCTTTTTAAAAACAATGAAATCATTCTTTAATATTACTTTTTGTTTTTAAAAAATCTATTGCTGTGTAACAAATGATCCCCAAGTTTAGAGGTTAGAAGCTTATAATAATCTCTGTCTCTATCTCTCTATCTCTGTCTCTTTCTCTGTCTCTATCTCTTTCATTCTGTCTCTCTCTCTATTTCTCTTCCTCTCCATCTCTGTCTGTCTCTGTTTCTCTGTGTCTCACTGTTTCTGTCTCTGTCTCTGTCTTTCTGTCTCTCTCTCTGTGTCTGTCTGTCTGTCTCTCATTTGTTCCTTGAATTTCTTGCACAGCTGTGGTCAGATGTCCTGGAGCCTACGGTTATCCAAAGCCCAGATGGGCTGTACGCCCAAGATGGTGTCTTGTGTGAGATAGTTGGAGCAGCTGATGTCCCTTCCTTCCTCCTAGTCCTAGGTTAGTGGGGCTTCCTAGAGCATGGAAGTCTCAGGGTCTTGGGACTTCTACCTGGTGGCAGACTTCTCCCAGAGCAAATACTCCAAAGACATCAAAGTAGAAGCTTTGTACTTGTCCCGGCCCAACTTTAGGAATGAGGCAGCAACATTCAGGGCCATTCTATCAGTCAGAGAGAGCCCTGCCATGGTAGTGCACCTCTGTAATCCCAGTGCTGGGGAGGCTGAGGCAGGAGGATCACTGAGTCTGAGCTGCATATAGAGAGACTCTGTACCAAATAAATAAATAAATAAATAAATAAGAGAGAGCCCCAGATCTCAAAAGTGAGACCTCCCACTAAAGATGTGGGGACTATGCTGGGATGCAGATAGCCAGGGGCACAGGTGTAGGGACGTCTTTGGAAATCTGTCCTTAGATGCCTAGCATTGACTGTTAGGTCCATAGTTAATATTTAATGCATTCTTATTCAACAGACAGCCCAGGGACTGCAGATAAATTACTTTCTGAGAAATCCATTTGGCCTTTCATTTCCTTTGCTGGTGCAAGGGCCAAGGGAGTGAGCCATGAAAAACAAGACTTTGGCTTGGCTGTACTCTAATCTCAGAAGAGCGAGTAACCTCAGAGAAATTCACTTATGGGTGTAAATATATCCTAGTGGTAACTGAGGGTACTGTTCCAAGACTCTTATCTTTAGTCATCTCACCAATATTTTCCTATTTATCCTCATTCTCTGCCTATCAGTGGGAAGATAGCTGCAGCAAAAGTCATGTATCATTCAGCTGTTGTCAAATGTTATAAACTGACTTCAACGCCATTGTCATTCACAAGTGTAGTATTGGTTACCATGACAGGTCTTCTTTCCAGGAGACACCCAGATCTTAAAGTTCTTTTCAAAATATGGGTTGCAGACAGGGGCAAACATTGTGTTCCCAGTCGACTGAGTCTGAGATGATTTTGGTTAAGTTGGCCTTAGCCTGCAGGGTCAAATCAACCCTTTCATTTCCCACGCAATGGCAAGCTAATGGCATCCAGACAGCAAGTTCATGTTGCCTTAAGGTTTCCTTAACTCAGCTAAAATGATTGCTCACTTGCTGTACTTAGTATTAAGCCACATTCTTCTCAGAAGTTTTGCAAGAGAGAGAGTAGGTATGGCACGTGCGTGTGTGTGCGCACATGCACACAAACACACGTACACATCTATCTATGTCTTATATACCTGGTTATAAAACCAAGCAGCCTACACCGAAGGCCATATAAATGATATAGATCCGAAATGTGACAGAGCCTCAAGAATAGGAAGAAATTACTCAGATTAGGTGGCATTTGTGGCTCCCAAGTAGGGATTTGAGAGTTAGATGAATCTGTCCATGTTCAGAGTGAACTCAGACACACCTGGGAAAAGTTCGGAGCTCTTTCTTTGGCAGCAGTTTCTCTCACGCTGTGAGCAAGGGGAGACCAAAGTGAGTTAACCCCTTCTGTGGCCTTCAAACAGAAAGCAGCCCCTTGTACGAGCTCCTGCAGCGCAGCTCCCAGGGCTGCCCGTGTCCTCTCAGCTCAGGCCAGGGCTGGCTGCACAGTGGGCATTGTGGGCGCTCTGCAGGAGGTGAGCGGGTTCTATTGGCTGACATTGGAAGACAGATGTTGAAGTGTTCATCCCAGGGCCTTGCACAGCTCCAGTTTCAGCTCACTGAAGAGAGTCGCAGCAGGAGGCCTTCATGGGCGACAGTGCACCTTTCAAATCTAAAGGACCTCAGTCCCCTTCCCCCAGCTGGGCTGGCTACGCACTGCATTTAGGGGATTTGGCAAGGATTTGAGGTGAGGACAGTGTGGGTGCTTCAGTTTCTAGGAAATAAAAGTCTCTTTGAACTTTCTGTGTTTCAGGTCAGCATCTCCTGGGCAGGAGCTTTGCTGCTGTGAGGCTGTGAGTGTAACCACTTAGGACTCCAGTGTAAGAGTGCCTCCCTGCCAGCAGCACCCTGAATTCTGAGTGGGACGCTGACGGCTGCCACTCACCCTGGGATATGGGCTCTGGTGCGGGCCCATGTGGCTCGGGAGCTCACAGCCCAGTTCAAGTCCTGGCTCCTCCATTCAGCTCCATGCTTGCAGGGGTTTCAGGAACAAATTAGAAGTAGTAGGCGCCACTTGTGGCCCCAAGATGGGTAGTTGGGACCACACTTCGGAGCTGTCGCTTGACCCAAACTGTACATGTTGTGCGTCCCAGAGAAAATGTGAAAAGCAAGTCAACCAAATTAAGGACTAAAGGGTGTGCAAAAGTGTACTTGCAAACCAGGGATTTCCTCATTGGACTGATTTTGAGGAGTCCTGAGTCTGCAATGGGTTCTGTTTCTCTCGTATACTGCCTGGGGCTGGTACCCTCTTTGCAAACAGGAATCTCACACTCCAGGAGTGGTTTCTCTTGTCTGCCTGGCTATCGTATGCTGTTTTGGCTGTGAAACTTAAAGCTAAGGAAGATGAACATTTTTTTTTTTAACATGGCATCTAGAATAAAAGTCTAGGCTAGGTTATCGGGTAGCTTTTAAAATCAGTAAAGAGTATGAGAAAGAGAAAAAAATTTCATTATTAAAGAAATAAAATTTTTATTTATTATTATTATTATTATTTTTATTTATTTATTTATTTATTTATTTTTTTTTTAGGAACTGGGGATTGAACTCAGGTCCTTCTGTTTGCCAGGCAAGCATTTATTCTACTGAGCTATCTTCCCAGACTAATTTTTAAATTTTTTACGAATTTTAGGACAGGATTTATAGGGTGTACAGCATCTCACTATGTAGATCAGACTCAACGATTCTCCTGTTTTTAGCCCCCCAAGCACTGGAATTGCAAGTGCGCACCACCACACCCTGTCTCAATCGCCCTCTCAGCATGTCCTGGGGGTGGGGCTGGCATGACACACTGGGGATCAAACCCTGGCCACTGTGCTCTGCCTAAGCAGGTGCTTTAGTCTGCTGAACTATCTGGCCAGCCCTAAGAAATACAATTTTTAAAATCAACGAAGAAATCCCTGGTTTGCAAGTATCCTTTTGCCGGGCCCCTGGAACACAAATCTTATTGAATGTGAGAATTACCTTTTCCCTAGGGGGAACGTAATGCATTTTTTTTCCTTTTCTTTCTTTTTTGTTTTTTTGTGGTACTGGGGATCAAACTCTGAACCTTGTACTTACCAGGCAGACACTTATGTTGCTGAGCTATATCCTCGGCCTGAATAATGCATTTTGGCTGTGAATTGGAGTTGAGTATGACACACAATATTCCTGGACTATCTTTATGCTGATTCATCACATTTCCACTTCAGCTTTTGCCTACAGTCCTATAAGGTGAGAGGACAACATCCCAATCAGATGCTTATTAATAGTTACATCATGGGGGAGTTCCATGGGGAAGAGCCAGTGGAAATGATTACGCGGAGCCCGGTACTCCTTGCCCAGAGGCATTAACCACGAGGCAACTACTAGGATTTGTGTTTATTCCCTTTTCAAGCATTATTTGTATCTAAGCTTTTGCTGAGCCCAAATTAAACACATTTCTTTCCTGAATATTGTTATTTACATAACTCTTTGGGCCTTGGAGTCTAAGCTTGTAAAAGCCAATGCATAAATATCCTTCTGAAGGTTTAAAAAAGGTTTTAGATGACCTTCTCTACACTAGACATTTGCACTTCACTTTGAGAAGTTGGTTAAACAGCTACTTTTAGCTGTAAAATACAGCAGAGATCATGTTGCTGCTCAGGGCCGAAGACTGAGCTTGCTTTCGGCAAACTTGTGTCGGCTTCAGCTCCAACCTGTAGCTAGCAAGTGTCTGAGCTCTCCCAGGAAGTTCTTCTATGTGGAGTTGACTTTTGTTTTTAGTCTTTAGGTGAATTTCTTCTGCTTTCTCCTTGACCTCTTGTTGCCTGTCGTTTCTGCTAACCTACTGACTCCGTTCCTCGCTTTGGAAAAACAGGCCATGTTTCTGCTTCCATTTGCAGCAAGACTCTTTCGACTTTGAGATAAAGCTGAGCTTTGGAGGCCTTTGGTTTGACAGAAAAGCCTTCTAAAAGTTTATAGCAGTTTGTATCTTTGGGTTATCTTAGAAATTCCTATATTGGAAATTTTATGGCCTCAATTATTTGAAATAAGTGAAATGGCTGGGCTGATTTAGGACATTTATTTTCCAATTAACCACAAAAGTCTGCCTCTTAATCCTTAATCCTTTAATCAAGAAAGATTTTCATGGTTTGCGCAGCTAGAGCCGTGTAATTTGGGCAAATCGTTTAACCTCTGTGCTTGGCTTTCTTATCTGGAAAATGAGAGAAATGGCACCACAGCCCTTACTGTTTCTTCAAGGTCTAAAATTGTGATTCTACAATTACTTCTTCCCTATGTATATTATTCATTCTTGAAGTGAAAGTGGAGCTCTGCCACACACACCATGGGTAAACAAAATGCCGTTTATCCTCATTACATATTTGCGAAGTGAATTTGAACTGGGCTTCTTTTTTCTTAAATTTAATTTAATTTTTTTATTGTTTCAGCACTTTTGTTTGTTTGTTTATTTATTTATTTTTATGGCCGGCTCAGCCTGCCCTGGGGGCAGGGCTGGCGCAGCATGTGGTGCCCAGGATCGAACCGCGGTCCCTATAGTCACCTAAGCTTTCCTAAGCAGGCGCTTTAGACCACTGAGCCATCCTACTGGGCCCCATGAACTGGGCTTCTTTATGCACAAAATGGTTTAGTATTACTGATCACATAAGATTCACATGAGAATTAAGGGAAGATTTGCTACATCATTGAACTGATGCTTATCATTTAGTAGATACATGATAAATGTAAATTTCCTTCTCTTTGGTAGCTATACAATTACACCTCTCTTAGATGCCCTGTTTTCTTCAATTTTGTGAATAATTTCTCATCAAATGCAGGTTGGCACAGCTGTCGTTTTTATGCATTTAGTACAGGGTCTACGGGGTCTCACTGCACAGACTGGACTCGTAGTGGTCCTCCTGTTTTCAGCCCAAGTGCTGGGATTACAGCCACACCATGCCCAGTCTAAAGCTGTCTTTCTTTAAGAGGTGCCTGGGAGGGTGACATTCAACCCCCATTGTCTGTCTTGCTGCAGATGCAGTGTCCTCATTTTTGTCACTTGAGAACGCTCAGAACCAAAAAGCAATTTGGGATTGAATAGGAAAAGCTACCTACCAGACTGAGGATTGCACAGATAGGGACATTGCCTTATTTTAACCCAGAAGAATGGTAATGAAGGAAGAGGGTTTTTTTTGAGAACAAGACAGACTTCCTTCTCTGGTAGCCTAACATCCTTGCCTTCTTACTAAATATAAACCTGTCATTCTTCAGGCTGGGCAAACTGGGCTAGGGCATATTTTGCCTGAAGAACACTTTATTGCTTAGGGTTTTATGCTGATGGCATCTGAGGACTCTAGAATAGAAAGAGAATCCAGAGATGATTGAATCTTCTTCCTTCGTGAAATTGTGTAAAGTAGGTACAGATGTCACATTAGTCTAGCAGCATGGGACTTTAAATGAGAGAGTGGTGCTTGGGGTCAAGCCAAACTCATCGTCCTTTTAGAAAAGACAAGAAGGCAAATTCCCCCACGCTGTCAAAAGTGGAAAGAGAGGAACTCAGAGTAGAGACAGCCAAGGGGAACTAGGCAGAGCTGGAAGAAAGCAAGGGACCCTAGGCCTTCGCCCCAGAACAAGAGTGTCCATCTTAGTATTGCAGGTACCTGGAGTGCAGGAAGCTCAGAGTGCTGGAGGATCCCGAGGATTGCCAGGCCCAACAGGCTCATTTGTTAGAAGAGAAAACGGTTGCACAGGAAAGTTAGGATAATGCTAACACCGACCTTGCTGGCAGCAGGGTGGGCAGGCTGGGGGCCTCTGGATTTCTTATCTGTCTCTTCCCACATATTGTTGCTGTCTTTGATGCTTTGTTCAGAGCCCTCCTTATATCTGTACCATTTTTTCTATCCCAGCGATTCTCTGCATGTTGACACTTTTTATTTAAAGTGAAGTGGAAGACACCACCCAGTTGAGATAGTCTGCATTTTTAGTTGACAAAACTACAGTGCAGTATCACCTACAGTGCGGTATCCTCAGTAGCCTTGCTAAAATTCATTGCTTGGCACTGTGTTCAAGAAGGTGGAGTAAGAGTAAACTTAGGGCCAAGCTGAAGGCTATGATTATTTGACTTTTTTTTTCTAAGTTTTCTCCTATCCTTCATCTGTAAATTTACTTTTATTTTTTAGAGACTACATTTTATTTATTTATTCATTTTTGAATCTTTTTTTCTTTTTGAGACAGGGTCTCACTATGCAGTTCACACTGGCCTTGAGCTTACTGTTGTAGCCCAGGCTGGTCTTGAACTCACACTGAACCTCCAGCCTCAGCCTCCCAAGTGCTAGGATTATAGGCATGTGCCACCATGTCCGGCTCATTTTTTAATTTGAAAGAGGAAAAAGGTACACATAACAGTGAAACTGAATTTAAAAACAGGTTAATAGGACATTTACATTAATTGATACATGTATGTTATTGTCTTCATAGTGATTATTCAAAGTACAAGATGTAGGTGTGACATCTTGTCCAGATAACGGCACAAAATTTTCTTTTCAATGAGCTGGGGAGACTAGCTATAAAGCTCTTTTTTTGGGGGGGCGGAGGGTTTATAGGATTTTCAGGGTCTCATTACTAGATCAGACTCATAATGATCTACCTGTTTACAGTCTCCCAAGAGCTGGTATTACAGGCATGTACTACCATGCCCAGTCTCAATTGCCACGTCATCAAGCCCTGGGGGCGGGGCCAGCTCATCAAAACTCTCTTAACTGCATATATATATATATATATATATATATATATATATATATATATATTCCCTTTCTTCTTTCCCATCACTGTTTGCCTTTTCCTTTGAGCAGTTTCTTCTCAATTCACAATGTCTATTGTTCATTTCAGATCTTATTTTCTCATTCAGTTCCTCACACTAGTGAGACAATACAATGTTTATCCATATGGGTTTGATTTGTTGCATTTTTTAGTATGGTCTCGGAGTGCATCCATTCACCTATTGTCTTAATTCCTTTTCTCTCATTGCTGAGACAAAATGCCCAGTGGTCAAAATTAAGGAAAGAAAGGTTTATTTTTCTCAAGGTCTGTGGAAGCTTCAGTCCATATTGGGCTGAGTGGCACATGGCAGGGGGTAGTAGTTCATGACAGTGGAAGACAGCAAAAAAAAAAAAAAAAAAAAAAAAAAAAAAAAAAAAAAAAAAAAAAAAAAAAAAAAAAAAAAAAAAAAAAAAAAAAAAAACCCGAAAAAAAAACAGGGGCCAAAAGAGAGGAGCGACAGCAAGCAAGCTTCTTTCTCTCCCTTAGACTATACGTAGGCTGCCTGCCCAGGCAGGTGTAGCACTCACACCCATAATCGCAGCCTTAGACCAGGAATCAGTCACAAACTCTAGCAGCTCACACCATGCCTATACGAGGCTCTGGGGGACATCCAGACACAAACAGAGTGCATATAAGTCTTCAGTTTACCTCTCTTTATGGCTGAGTAGTATTTCACTGTGTAAAAAACCCCACATCTTTTTTTATATCCATTTCTCGCTTAATGGGTTCTATAAATTTCAAAGATAGTTTTATTTTGTTTTTACCAAAAACATTTTTCATATCTAGGGTATATTATAGAAAATCACAACAGGAGCCTGCTTAGACAGGTGTGGGGACCAGGGTTTGATCCTCAGTACCATATACCATGATGGTCCCACTGTGGGGGGCACTGAGCCAACAATTGAGTCTAGGTGTGGTGGCACATGCTCGTATTCCCAGGACTAGGGTAAGTGAGAATAAAAGGAGACACTGTATCAAATACATAAATTAAAAAAAAAGAAAGCTGGAGCAATTTTTATTAGAATCATTTCCTTATATTATTTGCATTCATGGTATTTTTAAACAACATAATACTGTTACGTTATTAATGCATAACACTTTGCAAAAGTTCAGAGAATCTAATTAAACTTATGCAAGGTATTTACATCCTAACCCTAACCCTCTAGAAACTTCATTGAAATGGGATGGATGTCAGGAACCCCCCCAAATCGCATAAACCAGGTGAAGCATCGTCACCCAGCAAGAACTGTTGGTGACACTTTGGAGATGAAGCAGATGGATAAACTGAAGGGAACTTAAGCCCGTGCAGACACTGAGTCTGGCACTAGCAGAGGGCCAAGCCAGCCGGAAGCAGCCAGCAGGGGCTCCAGGACCCTGGACGTGGACAGAATTGGAAGCTCCGCTACTTGTGAAGTCCAAGTTCGGTGGGGCTACTGCTGAAATCGGAAGAGTCTCCTTGAGTCTAGACCAGTTCCATCCCTTGACACCTCCTAATGAAGTCGCAGTAAATTTCCCCTTTGTTTTCCTTTGTTAATGTTTGAAAAGATTCACCTTTGTTTCACATAGGTTGTGTCCCGCACACAGATTGGGTTTGGGGAAAATTGGATTTAAAGATGCTCACGTTGGGCTTAGTTTCATTGTGCAGACATCTGGGTGTGGACTGTGCTGAGCTGATACAGAGATCGCTCGGCCAAAACTCCTTTTCTCTGTGCCTTTGATCTAACTGGAGAGGCAGAGGGCCCAGCTCATTAGGAACTTGACAGAATGCGCTTACAAGCGTGGAGAGAGGTATGAGAGGAGGAGGGCGCCCAGGTCTCAGACTGTGAGAGGCCAAGGGATTTAGGCAGGCACGTATGTCCTGAGCTGTCTCCCCGGCCTGGCTGAGGGATTCAGAGAGGCACATTTGCCTGATTCACAATCATTAAGTAGGTTGGGACGGAAGAGTGAGTCTTCTAGGAACAAAGCCGGGGCCTCAGAATGTTCCGGGGGACATTGAGTGGGCAGATGTGACCAGCAGGCAATGTAAGGCGTACTTCAAAGCCAAATACACTCAAGGCTTCCACTGTCAAAAAAATACAGGAGTTCATTGTGCTGGAGTTAAGAGGCAAGCAAATGGTTTGATTTCTAGCTTCTTACTCAGTGCATTGCTTTAAAACTGTCCAATCGTAAAGCTCCAGAGAAACATGAGGAATTATATTTTTATAGCAAGTGGGTTGTGGCTATGCTCATTTAGCCAGGGAGCTTAAGGGGATCTTCTGGGATGAGGAGCTGATGGGCACGCGGGAATCGAGCCGGGGAGGTCACCCCTGGGATATCCAGGTCTTACTTGAAGGGTTACTGCATTGATGGGACCGGTGTGTGTGTGTGTGTGTGTGTGTGTGTGTGTGTGTGTGTGTGTGTGTCTGTGTGTTTGTGTGTGTGTGTGTGTCCATGTGCGCGCGCGCGTGTTGGTGGGCTCTTCAGAGGAGTGCACAGGACAATGGAGGGGCCATAATTTTCAATGTTCCTTCCCCTGGTGTAGCAGCAGACAGGCGGGAAAGGCAGCGACTGAGCGAGTCCACCTTCTGCTCAGGCAGCTCCTGCAAATGAAGGGCCTGGAGCCCTGCACTTGGCGCCCTAAGCCTGCCACCTCCAAATCATACAGAGAAGGTTCATCTGTGTCCTTGTCTCGGAAGTGAGGGGTGTTTTCCCGATCTATCAACTTATACAGGTAGCACTTAGGCAGTTAATTCAACAAACGCTTGTTGAGTAGCTCCCACGTGCCGGGGAGAGTTCATGGACTTCTTTTCCTCTGCCGACGCACACATCTGGCTCCATGGTGTGCTCTACAAGGATGACCTGAGCTCTTTCCTCTACTTTCTTGCTAAAAGGTCCCTGACTCCTACCCCACATAGACCCCAATCACCATACTGTGTTTGCCAGAGTTTATGATCTGAAAACTTATGACTTGACTGTTAAGTTCTGAATTTTATTGGCTATTTACAATGATTTATGTCCTACATATTTACCTAACCATTTGGAGTTATAAGAGTTGTTTTATAAGCATCATAACTTACTGGCCTGGATTAAGTGTATTTTTTTTTTTAAAGTTCCTAGTATTTGCTGCAAATCCAAGACTTACCGAGCACAAGGTTTATTTTGAAATCACAACAGTGAAATTGTATGGTCTTCAATGTCCAGAAGGGAGCAGATGCCCCCCTACATTCTGGGCCACAATTTATTATTGTTTAAATCAAAGCATGACTCTTTGCATACCAGCCTGTATTTTGGGTCATGCAGACTTAACCTCAGAACAGAATCACTTTGTTCAATGAAAAACAGGGCCCCACCAGTCCTCTGGACCCCTTTCCCTGTATCCCATAAGAAGAAAGTTTATTTGACTGCATGATAACCTCAAGCATAATTCCTCATGGAAATAAACCTGACAGCTATCTTACGCACCCTGTCACCAAGGGGCACTTAATGTCAACTTCAGTGTTAACTCTTGCAAGCCAGGTGACAGGACTCTAAAAGGTAACACTCTAGGAGAGGGGATGCAAACGCTCAGTGAAACAGCAAGGTAAGAGGCCTCACATTTGTGCAGTTCTTTTAGTATGCTTTCAGTTATGCTTCATATTATGCTGCAAAAACACTCTAGATCTGTGAAGGCTTGAGGTTTTATTCCCTTAAAAGCAAAGGGTGTAGTAGGTGAGAGGAGTTTGGAAAATTTCTGTCATGCCTGTACTCTTTTAAAAAAGACATTCACAAGCCGGTGTGGTGGCTGATGCCTGTAATCCCAGCACTCAGGAGGCTGAGGCAGGGGGATTAGTGCGAGTTTGAGACCAGCCTGGGCTACAAAAGTGAGCTCAAGGCCAGCCTCAACTGCATAGCGAGACCCTGTCTCAAAAA
>PVJA010052207.1:0-12504 GCA_004027025.1 Myocastor coypus
AAAAAAAAAAAAAAAAAAAAAAAAAAAAGAGTGAATAAAGCGCCTGCTTAGGCAAGCTTAGGCAACTACAGGGACCACAGTTTGATCCCTGGCACCAAATGCTGCGCCAGTCCCACCCCCACGGCAGGCTGAGCCGGCCATAACATAAATAAATAAATAAATAAATAAATAAATAAATAAATAAAATAAAAAATTAAATTTTTAAATAATAATCACAAAAAAGAAGACACTAAAGAAATTGAAGAAAAATTAAGTGAAGCATTTATTGGGAAGACTAAAAAACATCATTGAAAGATGTTCAAGGAGGCCTTATGTGGAGGAGAAAATCAACCAAGTTCGTAGGCGGAAGCATTCAACACCATGAAGACCCAAGTTGTTCTTAAAGTGATGCAAACATTTAGTAACTTCAACAAGCAAAGCATCCCAACAGAGAATTTTTTTTTCACAAGAAAAAAAAAGTATTGCTTGTTTGTCTTACAGAACTTGAGAAATTGAATTTAATATATAAACAGAGAAGCAAAAGACTAAGAGAAATTGAGGCACATGTGATAGAGACAAAGCCCAATGGACCTCCAGCAGACATTCTGAGTCCCGGTAAAGCACCGAGTGGTGAGGCTGCTAGTGGCTCTAGTGGCTCTCTTCCTTTAGGTGCAACGACAGCACGCTCTTCATCTTCCTAGGGGCTTGCCTAGAGGCCATGTGACCAAGTTCAAGGACACAGAAAGTGCGAGGTACTTTGCTTCTAGCCGTGGACCATAATAAGCTTACCAATGTGTACCTTTGCCCACTCTCTCTCTCTGCTAACTGGATGTAGTCACACCAAGTCTTAGCATACAGTGATGATTATAACGCTGCATTTGTTACACAGCATAGCCTATTCTAACTGATACACAACAGTAACAAGACAGCTTGGTATTATGCTCTTGCTTCACCTTCATCATGTAAGCAAACTGGAAGTCACACAGTCACCCTTATAGCACCTGCCTTCCCACCCCCAAGACAGAACAAACTCATAGGTCAATAATTTCTTGGAACCCATGAAGAAATAAAGTCACAGGACAAGTGGCCACCATGGAAACTCTGATGGCCTGGAACTTTCAAAAAGATACAGCAACTGAGCTTTGCTTCTTCAAAGCAGAAACCCCTGGGGTCACAGACTGGTGGGAACACTCATATGGTGGCTGGTAAGATTAGTGGAGGTTGAATGTGGATTAGTGTAAGAGGGAAAAGCCCTGGTGCCACAGTCTTGGTGAGAGGGCTACATTTTGTTGGGCTTTCCTTCCAGGAAGATAACAGCAGCTCACTGTGAGTGTCCCAGAATGACTCCTTCTAGCTGGACATGGTGCCACACACCTATAATCCCAGCACTCCAGGAGGCTGAGGCAGGGAATTCAAAGGTTAAACCTAGCTTGGGTAATTCAGTGACTTAGTGAGACCTTATTTCAAAATAAAACATAAAAAAGGGCTGGGATGCAGCTTAGTGCAAAGGCTCCAGTACTGCAGAGGGAAAGAAAGAAAGAAAGAAAGAAAGAAAGAAAGAAAGAGAAAGAAAGAGAAAGAAAGAGAGAGAGAGAGAGAAGGAAAGAAAGACAGAAAGAAAGTGAAAATCCTTTGGTGGCTGTGATGGAAGGAGAGGAAGAGAACCATTGTGGAATATATACAGTCTTTTTTATAGCAAAGCTCTTCTGGGGAAAGACTTTGTCAGAACACAAGTCATCTGGGGAAAGGATCTTCCCTCTCCTCTTCAGCCCCTCCAGCCTATCTGTCTTCCCTTGGAGAAGGACAGAGTTAACAAGGTTGAAGATCAAGGTGATAGACTGGTGACAGACTAAAAGACCTGCAGCCCAGGCCAGGGGCAAGGCAGGGAAACAGATCACTGGAGAATGGAATGTGAATGTCACAACCCCAAACACAGGCCCACCCAAAGGCTGAAATGTGGTCACGCAGTATGGAAGAGCTTTTCTCCCTGACAGCGCCACAGCGCCCCTATGGCTCAGCATAGCAACACTGAGCTACAGCCTTGCCAAAGGAGGACACAGGGAAGCCCAAAATCAAGGGAGGACACAAGATGCCTCTAAACCCAGTACTGTGGAGGTGGAGGCAGGAAGATTGTACATTCAAGCCCAGCCTGGGTAACGCAGTGAGATCTTGTCTCAAAATAAAATAATAGAAAAGGCTAGGAGTGTAGCATAGAGGGAAGGCCCTGGGTTCAATCCTAATACTGCTGTCCTGCAAAAGAGATCAAGATAAGGTACTAGAGCAAGTCAAAACTTTGAGTGCCTCTAAATTCAGCACACATCACACAGGGCCTGACTCCTGGCAAGACTGACATAAATCCCTCCCACGGGGCTCTTCTGAGCAGCTCCTGTTACCCAACACAGCACGTGTGGCTGTCAACAAACAAGCCCTAGTTGTGCCAAACGGTGAGAAGAGACACAATCTGAAAGACAAAGCAATATCAGAACTAGACTCAGATCTGACACAGATGCTGAGAATGATCAGACAGGGAATTTACAATAATTATGACTAATATGCCAAGTTCTTCAGTGGAAAAAGGACACAGAACATAAGAGCAGGTGGGTAGGGTAAGCAGAGAGATGGAAACTCTAAGAATCAAAGGGACACAAGGAATTGAAGGACAACCCCCCACCCTGAGTTCCTTGGGTGCCCAGGGTGGCTGAGAATACAGCGGTCTCAAATACAGCGCCAGCTGAATTGTCAACCTGAAATGCTGAGGAAAAACAAGAAAAGAAGTATCAAAGCAGAATATCCAGGAAGTAGCAGGTACTATTTCAGTCTAACGTTCTCCCAACTGAGCTATTTTGGCCTGGCCGCTTATTTATTTATTTATTTTTAATTTTTTAATGTTTTTCCCCAGGTACTACTTATTAAAAGTATAGCACTGTTGGATGAGCAGAGAGAAAAGAAAAAGAACCAACAGTTTCTGGATAGTTGAAGCATTAATGCTGGAGGGAATTCCAAATTGAAACCAACATGCATCTTAGCTTGCTTCTCACACTCGCAAGTCTGCTTTTTGCTATTTCTGTTTCTCCTTCCTCAGATAATTAGCTGAAAAGAAAAACAAAAGCTTTGCCTGAAAAGTAGAAGGGAAGACAAAACAGGACGACACCAGCTGTACAACCTCTGAAATCAGTGACATTTCCTTAGTGTTTACAGGGACCAGGAAAGCCTGGGTCACCTGGTGATCTGTAAACAATGTCCAAACCATGTCATGAGGATGGATTACTGCAAGAACTAATGGCCACTGTGGTGCCCACCTGGCTTAGGCTATAATAACAGCATTCAGAAGCTTCCTGGAAGACTTCTCCTGAGACCCCTGCAAGATGGAATGAAGGTGAAGGACCATCTTCCACCTGCTGGCTTGTTGCCAGTATAGCTCTAAACTATGGTACAAAGGGGGAAAAAGTACCAATTTATAATAGAATTCAGCAAAAGTATCCTGCAAAGCAGAGGAGAAATAGCAACTTTCATTTTTCAAAAATATATTTGGTATAGGATTTCACTGTGCAGCTCGGGCTCATGCGATCCTCCTGTTTTTAGCCTCTCCAGTGCTGGGATTATAGGTGTGCACCACCATGCCTGGTCTCGGTGGCTGGCTCAGTGTACCTGGGGGCGGGGCCATTGGGGCATGTGTTGCCAGGGATTGGATCCCCATCCTTGCGCTTGCCTAAGCAAGTGCTTAGTCAGCTGAGCTATCTCACCAGCCCTAGCAACTTTCTTAGATAAATGAAAATTGAGAGAAGTCACAGCCAGTAGAATTGCCCCACAAGAAACACTAGAAGAGGTTCTCTAGGCTAAAACAAAAGTAAAGGAGAATCTTGGAAAGAGAATAATAGGTCCAAAAGAAAACTATTTTTTGTTGTTTGTGGTACCAGGGATTGGATCCAGGCTCTTTGGACAAAGTATTCCTTGAAAGAGCCCCTCAATAAATTGATAAATTGCTGAGACTAGGCTTAAACTTACAGTGGTCCTGCTTCAGCCTCCCAGAGGTTTTTTTTTTAAAAGTACAACCGGTGTACCACGTAGTTACAGAATGCAGGTAAGTGAGATGATGGATCATGGCTTCATTGGATAGAAGGTGTGATGGGGTGGCCCCAGAAAGGTGTAAACATCATGCGCTACACTGAAACAATAGCTGCCATTTTAAGATGGACTTAGATAATTAAAAATGAATTTTCTAAGCCTAGTGGGGCTACTTGGGAGACAGAGATGCAAGAGTTATTTAAGCTCAAAAGTTCGAGACCAGCCATGCAATAAAGACCCTGTCTTAAGAAAACAAAACTACTCTGGGAGGCTGAGGCAGAGAACTGTAAGTTCTAACCCAGCCTAGGTAACATAGGAACTTAGTAAGACTCTGTTTCAAAATTAAAAATTAAGAAAAAAGATCTGGCGATGTGTTCAGTGAGTTCAATTCCCAGTACCACACAAGTTTAATTTAATTTTATGTACTTGGTACGGGGTCTACAGGATCCATAAGGTCTCACTATGTAGATCAAACTTCTAGTGATCCTCCTGTTCTCAGCCTCCCAAGCGCTGGGATTACAGGTGTGTGCCACCACACTCAGTCTCAGTCCCCATCTCAGTGCTCCCTGGGGGCAGGGGCAGCACAGCACTCTGGGGATCAAACCCTGGTCCCTGTATCTACCTAAGCAGCCATGTTAATCCACTGAGCTACCTGGCCGGCCTGCAAATTTTAAATTAAGTATAATTAATATACTAAGAATGTTGAAGTCAGAAAACAAGGATAGAGAAAGATAGCTTGCTATTTGCTGGAGACAACCACATTGATCGAAGGAACAAAACGGCTCAGATTTATAGGCACAACCACACAGAAATTTGATATAAGAGAACCCAGTATTGATGTGGAGAGGGAAAGTTGCTGGGACAAGGGAATATTGCTTTGGAAATAAGTTTAATTAGGTTTTGCTCGCAAATCAGTCACGGAAATAAATCCTACACACTTTAATGTGAAATCATACTGCTAATATTTTTTTTTTTACACCATATATACATACACCGTTGCCGGCATTTTAAAAACATATTTAATTTACAATTAAAAAAAAAATGTCTACAGACTTCAGAGCAAAAGAGACCTATGTCCCTGATCTAGGGGAGCTGGTGAGAAGAGTCCCTTTGCCCTGCAGGGTTTCCAGAGCTCATGGGCATACAGGTGGGTGCAAACCAACCCTCAGGAACCTTTCCCTGCCTGGAAGGGTGGGCAAGTTCTTTCACTGAAGAATTACTTATGGGAGGCTGGGATCTGAGGACAGCAGGAGTGAGGATAAGGAATCATCCAGAGGCAAGAGCAATGAAAATGCCGGCAGAGTAGAATTGGAAGCGGGGACCAGGTGGCTGCTATTTTTTATTATTAGCTATGTGTCTGTACTTGACTTTTTAAAGCAAATAATTAGATTTATATTTAAATAGTTAGTTACCTAAAAAGGGACAAAGCCCCACAGTAAGGTCTCTTGTGGGTGCGGTTGGCAGGATGGCTTTCTTCACTGTGGTCCCCTGAGCACAGACCAGGACATGGCTTCCCCATGGGCTCACTGTCTCATCAAATTGTGCTCTTCAAAATCACGGGTCTCACATCCTACCTGGGCATCCTGAAGCCAGGCCTCTGGAGAACAGGCGTTGGGATGGGGGACCCAAGGGCATTCTTGTAAGGACATCGCTAGCTCTTCCTGATCTGTTTCTTCTCTCTGCCCCCCACCCTGTGTCAACATAATAATCTATCACGGCCCTTGTGCTTGCTTCAGGCTATGCTATTCATAACAAAACAGCATTTTTGGCTCGTTTCCTTTCTCCAAAGGAACTCGGATTGTTTCTAAATCCTTCCTGTACATACAGAATGCAAGGAATCTTGCTGCGATGCATGTTCTAATCCAGCAAGTCAAGTCTGCATTTGTGGGAGCGCTGGCCCCAATTGAGGTTAGAGCTGCTCGCCCACGGATTGCATTTGGAATAGCAACAGGACATGAGGGAACTTTGTGGGGTGATGGAAACATTCTATGTCTTGACTGAGGCGATGGTTAACAGGTATATCTGTTCACCAAAAATCACAGGAAAGGATACTTACAAGGGTTACATTTTATTGCACATAAATTGTACCTCAGTAAAGTTGACTTTAAGGAGAAAAACCTATTCTAGATAGATTATAGATATGAATGTAGGAGATAGAACAATAAATCTTTTTGAAGAAATATACACTAGGGGTTATCAATTTTTATTTTTATTTTTTATTTATTTATTTTTTTTGTGGGACCAGGGTTCAAACTCACGACCTTGCACTTGCCCAGCAGGCACTTGTGCCTCGGAGCTATCTCCCCAGCCCCTCAATTTTTAAACAGAACTTAGTAAGAGCTAACTATAAGAAAATACACACACACACACACACACACACACACACACACAAACACACACACACAATTATCTTAAAATGACAAACCAAAGAAAGATAAACTCCAATGCAGGATACGTATTCATCATATATAAAGAACTACAACAATTCACTAAGACAAATCCCAATAGAAAAATGAGTAAAATACTCAAGGGAGGAATATAAAAAGAATGGCCAATAAACACAAGAAAAGGTACTCGGTTGAATCAGTCATACATGAAACGTATGTTAAAGCCACAAGATTGTTGGTTTTGACTACACATCTACCAGAATGGCTGCAACAGTGCCATGTGTGAGTCAGAATGTAGAGTGACAGAGCTCTCATCTGCTACTGACAGAAGCATCAACTGGAACAATATTTTTGGAAAAGTATTTGACATTATTTATTAGCAGGCAGAATATAAACCTGTCCTAGGATCCAGCAAATCCATCTCTGATGAAAAAACAAAACAAAACACCTTTCCAAATCAGGTGTATCAGAATGTTCATATCAGCATTACTCATAATAGCCAAAAATTGGAATTGACTCAAATATTCATCAACAGTAGCATAGATAAATATGACCTGCTCATAGGATAGACCATTATTGGCAACAAAAAACAAATGACCTACTGTTATAAGCAACAACATAGATAAAGCTAAGGTTGTCAGATAAAATATATGACACCCAATTAAAATGTAGATTAAATAAACAAACATTTTAGTGTAAGCATGTCCAATGCAATAGCTGCGATGTGCTTATCCTAAAATTACTATATTAAAAGTTATTACTCCATCAAAATATTTTTTTTCTGGCTAGTTCTGTTCCATTTCTCAATCCTGGTGTCACTCACTGGGTGATCAGGCTGTGCTCAGTTTGTGACAGTCCGTGGAGCTGCATACTTAGCATTCATGGCAGACTGCTGGGTACACTGGACTTCCATGCAGAGTTTATTGTAATGACAATAACAGTGCCTGGCCCACCTCCCATCAAATAAGGGCCTGTATCTTGCCTCCAGGGGACCATCTGTTCTCCACACTGCTGCCTGTGATCTCCGTAACCTGAATGTCCATCCTGGCTCCCAGCCGCTGCTCAGATGCCCCCGCAGCTTGCCTTCGCCCACAGGACAGCATCTGCCCTCCTTGGCACAGCACTGCAGCTCTCGGTGTCCTCCTCCCCCATGCCCGCACCCCCAGTCTTTCTGCAGTCCTGAACACTGGCCATCCTCCCATAGCTCTGCACATGCCATTGTCCCGCCCTCTCTGTCTGGTAGAAACTTGCTTTTGTTTCCACTCTCCTTTCAGCTTCTTCCTGCTCTGCAGATCTTTCCTGACTCTTTTGGGCAGACCTGTCTGTCTTGCTTAGGTACATCTACATTTTGTGCATCATTTAGGGCAATTACGTTGCCTTGCAATTGCCTATATGTGTGCCCCCTCGCTGGATGACGTATGTGTTGGGATTTGAGGCCCTGTTGTTTACCATTTTATCCTTAGCACCTAGCAGAATGCATATGGTAGATGCTGGGTTGTGCTTAATGGATGAATACGTCGGCGTCTTATTCCCTTCTGTGCTGCTATGCTGTAGTCCTATAGATAAGCAATTTATAATGGACAGAAATTTATTTGGCTCTTAATTCTGCAAACTGGAAAGTCCAGGATTGGGGGGGTTGCACCTTCCTGTCCCAATATCCCTCAGTGAAAGGCCAGAAGGACATGTGCAGGAGAAGAGGGAGAGAGGTGTTGAAGTTCACTGTTTCTAGTCTTATAAGAAACTTGAGTCTTTTATTGATCTGCTGCGAAGAAAGAGAAGAAGGAAGGGAAGGGGGAGAAGGAAGAGGAAAATAGGGGAAGAGACAGAGGAGGAGATGGAGAAGAAAAAGGGGAGGAGGGTGAAGAGTAGGAGGTGAGGAAAAGGAAGAGGAAGAGGAGGAGGGGAAAGAAGAAGGAGAAGAAGAAGAAGAAGTAGAAGAAGAAGAAGAAGAAGAAGAAGAAGAAGAAGAAGAAGAAGAAGAAGAAGAAGAAGAAGAAGAAGAAGAGGCATCTTTAAAAAATCTATCATGAAGAGTTTTGCACATGCCTTATTCCACGGAGCAGCAAATACTGCTCGTGACAGAGGCTGCAGAATGAAGTCCCAAATAAAATCCAGAAGGCAATGAAATGTATTACAATACAGCACACATGCTACTAAATCAGAGCTCAGGCTATGAATCCAACTCGGAGTATACTACTGGCAAGAAGAAAGGCCCCAAAGCTTTGCTTAAACCAAATAATAGGAGAACAGATAGATCCCCTAGGTCTCTGCAAAAGCTAATTCACACAGGAGGCTGCGAATGGAAGCTCAGTTTAGGATTTTTTTTTTTTTTTTTTTAGAAAACACAGATGTGAACAACATTGAAGGTGATAGAAGGAGGGCTTGTAGATTTAAGAACAGGGGTGTTTTCATCAGGTAACAAAAATAGATGTCTGGATGGACATCACTGGAATCATACCAGCTGCAGAGTGTACACTCACTGCAGAAATTAAGCAGAGCATCACATGCAAGCACCCAGGACCACCCACTGTTCCTAACTGCCCGCCTGGAGAATTAATCTAGCTCCAGAGGTTTGAATAATAAGGAAGAACCCTTAAGGGAGATAAGAATTTATTTTGGGAAGATGCTTTTCCCAGCCTGTAGAGCAGAAGCCTCATTAAGTGATAGGGACACTGGGTGGGGATCAGGAGCTCTTGAGGCATTATGCCAAGGTGACCCCAAGGAAGACAACCTCCTGGCTTCTACCTGCTCAGAGGTTATTAAAGATGCTGAGTCTAAGAAAGACACTCAAGGTGAAGGCAAAGATTGGTCTGGAGGAGGCCATGACTGATGACAGAATTCATGACTAGAGAGGTCAATTAATAAAAATAAAACCTCCCCTTTATAGAGCGTTTTGTTATTTCCAGTACCATTTTTCACCCACTTATCTCATATACTTCTCAGAGCAATCTCGTGCAGCAGGAAGGCAGGGATTATTTATCTCCATCTTGTTCATGAAGAAACAAAATCTTTGGGGCAGCAAAGTGATTTGCTCAAGGTCACAGGTCATCATGGATTTTTAAAGCTGGGAGGGGTCTTGGTCATGCAAGGATGACTAATGGGACAGTGAGGCTTCAATTTTCGGTTTCACACCCACAGCAGACATGGACAATCCATCACAGAACTCTCCTCAACAGAGCTTGGATCCAGCACAATGCTACAGCTAGCCATTGCTAGCTGGTCAAGATGAAATCCATTTACCATCTCAAGTCCCTTCTAATCTTCTCACTTGACAAGGCAGGGAATAGAAGCCCAGAGGGATTTGGCTGAGACTGTCTACTGGGCCAATGGTCTCTGTAGGACACCACTCATCTGCAGCATGAAAAATGCTGCTAAATGTCCACACATACCTGTGATCCTAGCACCATGAGGTGCTGAGGTGGGAGAATGGCAAGACAAATCCCATCCAGGCCAGCTTTGTGACTTAGTGAGACCCTGTCTCAAAATAAAAAAGGGCTGGGAATGAAGTTCGGTGTCAAGGCCTTGTGTTTAATCTTCAGTATCAAAAAAGTAATGGCATCTTTTCCCCACCAAAAGACACATTATCAACAATGTGGGAAGATGATGATATTTCTCAAGACCTGCACTGGAGTAAATTGGTTTCTCTGCATTCAGTGAGTGAGTAAATTGCTGTTACTAAGAGTAGGATAAGAAATAACTCCATGGATGCTAGGTCTGAGCAACTCACAGGCTGAAAGAGAAGGTTTAGGGAATCAAAAGTCACAAGTTTGATTTTTGGAAGCATTCCATGTCCAGGTAGCTTGGGACAGTTGGATATTAAAGTGTCAGCTTCAAAAGAGGCACCTGAGCAAAAGACATAAACTTGGGGATCAGTGGCCTATGGATGATTGTTATGGTTTGTGCATCATACAGTCATGGAGCAACTTCTGGAATTTGTAATTGATTATTGTGGAAATGGGTGCTGCACCTCCCCTAGGCCAGGTGATTTTCATTTCAGTGTAAGGAAGGAAGAGAAGTTAGCTGCTTAAGCAGCTAGCTCTCCCTGCTGTTTTGCTCTTAGCTGCCACTATGAAAGGTTGCCCTCTGCCATGTGCCACTCTGCCTCGGAGCCAACTGAATATGGGCTGAAAATCCAGTGACTGTGAGCTAAATAAACCTTTTCTTCCCTCATTTTGAGTGTCAGATATTTGTCTAAGCAAGAAGAGAAAAGTAACTAAGACAATACTTCTAAAGCAATGAGGGTGGATGAGATCAGCGTGGGACACTTCAACCTTAGATGTCAGGGTGTATGGAGGGGTTAAGAGAAGAAACTGGGGGCCAGTAGTCAGTGAGGTGGGAGCAAAACCATGAGAGAGGGTTCCAGAGCCCAATGAGCATGTGTTTCCAGGAGAAGAGTTGATCCTATCGAAGGCCACTGAGAGACAAGTTCTATAGGACTAAGAATAGGCCATCAGGTGAGGTCACTGGTAACCTTAATAAGAGCTGCTGAGACTGAGTTCTAGGGGAAAGGTCCTTCTATAGTGGGTTGTTGACAGAAGGGACAGACAGAAATGGGGAGAGAAGAAACTCTTTCTCACCTCCCCTCTCCCTTCCCTTTCCCTCCCCTCCCCTCCTGTCCCCTCTTCTCCCTTCCCCTCCCTTGCTTCTCCCCTCCCCTCCTTTCCCCTCCCCTCCTCTCCTCTCTCTTCCTCTCTCCCTTTCTTTTTCTCTCCTTTCCCATTCCCTCTTTTCCCTTCTCTCCCCCTTCCCCTCCCCTCCCCTCCTCTCCCTCCTCTCCTTTCCTTCCTTCTTTCTCTTTCCTACCAGATGATAGACTCCAGGCACACTCCACCACTGAGCTGCACCCCTAACAATTTTTATTTTCTTGAATTTTGAGATAGGGTCTCACTAAGTCACTAACTTGCATAGGCTGGGCTCAAACTCCCAATGGTCCTGCCTTGACCTCCCTCTAGGCAGCAATTATAGGAGCTTGCTGCCACCCCAGGTTTGGGGGAAGGTCTCTAAGGCTCACCTGACTCTGCTACAAGACATGAAAGTTTGGGTTTTAAAAAATATACTATAAAATGAAGTAATGATACAAAATTATGTCACATTTTTATACAGAACAAAGGGAACACAGCTTGCTCTGTTCCCCGCAGACAGCTTTCTGTGCTTGCTGTGCTGTGATGTCTCCACCCACCAGTCAGCGCAAACCATCCTTTCCTGGGGCTGGGTGTGGCTCAGAGGTAGAGTGCTTCCCTAGTGTGGGCTAAGCCCGAGGTGCCATCCCCAGCGCTGCAAAAACAAAAAGCAGAGCTCAACACAACGCAACGCTCATCCTTTCTTGATAGGCCACATTACACACCAGGCTAAGCCTCCCAAACTAGGGTGGCTCTGTCATGTGGGAAGAAACTCTTCGCGAATGGGACACATTCTCACAGCAATGGGGACTTTCTGTGTGCCATAACCAGCTGGGAAGTATTAGTATTAATCAACTGATCATTTCCCCAAAACCTACCACACTCATATCCCTTTTTAAAAGGGCTGTTTCCTCTTAGAAGACTTCATGAAACACCTAATTTTTTCCAAAGGCAGGGAATGAAGCACAGTGTCAATACAGTGCAGCCTTATTTCACACCAACAGTTATTCTCTACAATAATAACATACTGAACCACATATAACGCTAGCACAACAAACAGAATTCAAAATTTGAATTTAAGAAGCGCCATTTCTCTAAGGCAAGTACAGGAACATTACAAGAGTTTTGCTACAAGATCCAATCACCAAGTGTCAACCACGCAAATGTTTATGAACAAATCTTCATCAAGGTGCTGAAAGCCAGCAAGGCCAACACTGAGTCTTAGAGAGCCAAGAAAGTGTAGCAGAAAGACATCCAAGGTTACAGAGTAAGATCCACAGCAGAACACAGCTTGGGAGGCAAGACAAGCACACCAGAGACACTGCCCGGGAGAATCAGCTCCAGCACTTGACCATAGCCTTCACTGCCAGTGTCACAGCCAACAATTCCCAGATCAAACAGATCAGGAAGAAGCTTGGGGCTGGAATTGATGAGGATCATCAGCAATGCCAGCA
>PVJA010052208.1:0-12500 GCA_004027025.1 Myocastor coypus
TTGTTTTCTATATTTCTTGACAAACCAACAGCTGGATCCAGAGGCTTTAGCAGGGTTGGATTCCCTGATAATTCCACTAGTAATTCCCTGACACAGTGGCATTCTTTCAGCAGGAGTCATATAAGATTTGGTTGTTTTCCCAGTATGATATCAGAAGTAGCAAATGTTCAATGTCAAAATTGATTAATTCCCTTCAAGTTGCAAAGTAGTAACGTTCTACTTCTGTCATTTCTTTTTAATGTATTAGCTGGAATACTTTTCACAAAAGGATGTTTCCCTTCCCCTACTATTTTGACATCAGACATGTGGTTAATGGCCTGCAGAAGCCAAAATTTACCTGCTCATGAGATGAACGTTATCTCTTCCCAAACTCTGATTCAGTAATGTCACATTGATGGTTTGAAATTGGCCATGGTAGGAGTATTAACACCATGGTAATTGACAAAATAAGGTAAATCAGGACTCACACTCATAGAGACCCAATCCTTAAATATTCACCAGCATACAACAGTTCAAGGAAACATTGCCCCCCATCCTAATTTAAAATCAAAGATAATGAATTGATTCCTTTAGACTCAATTCCTCAAAGGTGATAAATTATGTTCTTAAGTGTCATTATGAATTCATAGATTTAAACATATTGGGTAAATTTTAATCCAATTCTTGCATTATTTTTTATTGAGTCCCAGATTGTCTGGATTTTTTGGCTAATCTATAGATATAAATTCCACCAGCTACTTGGCTTACAATAAATTTGAGTTTATAGTCAACGCCTAACTATTTGTTTTCCATTTGTTCTATCTCTTTTATATACTTTTGTTGTTGCTCATTTTGGATCAAACAAGTCATTTTTTTTTCTTTAAACCTCTTAGTTATGCATTCCTTTCTTCTTATTTGAGAGGCTATGCTACAGACTACAACATATACTCTTGGTTTGTTATAAACCAAGATTTGTTTTATCTTTTCATTACATATCTTCATCATAGGAGTCTATCTTCAAGGTCACCTCATAGCCACAACTCCACATTTTATGTCTAAGTTCAAGGCAACAAGAAAGAAGAAAGGAAGAAGTAAAAGGAAATTACTCCTTTATAGAATTTTCATGGAATTATCTCCCATAACTTCTTGAATCCAGATCACCACCTATTTAAAGAGCTGGTTAAGAAATGTAAAGTTTTAGTGGGCACAGTATCTGGAACTACTATTAAGGAGGTAGCACAGAATGAGGACTGAATAGGCAATGAGCAATTGATGCCTTGCTTTCTGTCTCTGGACTTTATATTTTAAAAATGTAGCAGTTTGGGCTGGCCAGATATCTCTGGACTAAAGCATCTGCTTAGGCAGAGCACAGCGGTGGCAGGAGTTCCATCCCCAGGTGATTGAACCTGGGCATAGTGGCATGTGCCTATAATCCCAGCACTTGGGAGGCTGAAAACAGGAGGATCACTAGGAGTCCAATCTATGTAGTGAGACCCTGTACTAGACACATTTTTAAAAATGCAGCAGTTGTACTGTATAACATCTGAGGCAGCTTAAGAATCCTAAGTAAAATCTGAGTGTGGTGACACGGTCCTATAATCTTAACACGCTGAGAAGCTGAGATAGGTGGATAGTAAATTTGAGCCAAACCTAAGCAATTTAGTGATTTTGTGAGTCCCTATCTCAAAATGAGAGGCGGGGGTTGAGGAGCAGAGATACACAGGCAGGCAGGTGGAGTGACAGGGACAGACAGAGACAGAGACACAGAGACAGGTTCCATCTCAGTGTACTAAAAAAAAAAAAAAAAAAGCCTATGTAAAAAAATACTTTCATCTCTGTTTTCTTAGTAATTCTTAGGACAAAGAAGCAATTTTCCCCTTAATGATAGGAAAAGGGGAGCTATTATTAAGGAAGTAGCACAGAATGAGGACTAGCTTCTGACTCTTTTAAACATACATTTTTGTTCTGTGAAGAAAATGTAGTCTAGTAGCAAAATGAACAATTGAACAAAGCTATCAATCTGGTTTCAGGAAGGGATAATGAACTCTATATTTTGTTATTAATAATCTTGAGAAAATAATATTTGGGGCAAAGATTGCTAGGATAATGTGTGTTTCAGGAATGCAACAATGTTATAACAATACACTAATCCATTCTGCATATGGATAGAGGGTATAGGTACAGAATTATAGACTGAGGCTCAGAGGGACTTCGTATATCTTATTACTAAAATTTTCTTAGATAGACAAATTGACATCTGAAGTGGGCTATTAGGACATTCATACCACTTCCTGGACATATTCTAGAAGCTATACCTTAAATTCTGTTTCATATAGATCTTATTATAATTTGCTCCTTAAAAAAAATCTGGCTAGAGTTAACTGGAACTTCACTAAAGTTGCAAATGCCTGGGGAACATTATCTCAGGCATTACAGAAAATCTGATTAAAGTGAGTCTCTTTCTCAGAACACTGTTATAGATGGGCATAGTGGTGCATGGCTATAATCCCAGCACTTGAGAGACTGAAGCAGGTGGATCACCATGATTTCGAGGCCAGTCTGGCCTATGTAAGCAAGTTCAAGGCCAGCCTGTTCTATCTAGACCCTGTCTCAAAAGCAAAAACAAACATACAAACAAATAAATAAACAAAAGATCACTGTTGCAGCAGGAAAATCAGAGACAGTGCCCTCTGACCTCTCACACCACCTGCTATCCTGGCTCTGTACTTCCTCTGTTGGCATTGGGCTGGAGATGTTCCTTTGGGCCTTTAGGTCTTGTATTAGGTAATGGGGTTGGGGGTGACTACAGTTTGAGTTGTGAAGAACATACAATACTCCTATACAGTCACTTGGAAGACAGGCAGAGAAGATAATATTTTTGACAGACAGATACTTTACCTACATGGCCATCTTCCTTGTTACTCTTTTTTAGTACAGTGTGTACAGAGTCTATAAGGTCTCACTACATAGATTGGATTTGTAGAGATCTTTCCTGTTTTTCAGCCACTCAAGCACTGGGATTACAGGTGTGCACCACCATGCCCAGTTGATCTCAGTCTCAGGGTGCCCTGGGGATGGGACCAGCACAGCAGGCCAGGGATTGAACCCTGACCTGTGCAGCTGCCTGAGGTGCTTTAATCCACTGAGCCACCTGACCGGCCCCTTCTTATCATTCTAATGTGGAAGTAGGTCCCGCAAATTTAAGTAACTTTCCTAAAATCTCCATGTTATATAGAGGGGAATGAAGCCTCAAATCCAGCATTCCTAAGTTGGATGCTGATGAACAAACAGCTAACTGAAGTATGTGTTCTGTAAATGTCAGATATAAAAACCATTGAGTTTTGAGACAGGGTCTCACTGTGCAGTTCAGGCTGGCTTTGAGCTCACTTTTGTAGCCCAGGCTGGTCTCGAACTCACAACGATCCTCCTGGGATTACAGGCGTGAGCCACCACGCCCGGCTTGACTCTAATTTCTGAAGGACAAATGGATTCATTATTTATGTTTCTTTGAGGTATATATTTGTGTAAATGTTTTTTAATTATAATTATTAATGAGGCTACTATGTGATGAAATATATAAAACTTGTCTATCAATCTTTTTTGGTTAATGTTAATATTTATCTCTGGTATGTCAGCTGATCTGGACCACTAGTCAGTTTAAAGGTCATTTGTCTTTCTGAGCACTGATAACTGCAGTGAAATAATCAGAAACCATCACACACACACACACACACACACACACAAATGATCATTTCAGCTTTCCGAAGCAGTTTCTTAATGATATGAGGATGTTCTGGTTTTCTATTACTGTCTATTATCTAGGACATAATGGGTTCAAGGCATAGAAATAAGACATTCTGTTTCCAGCCGCGCCATGCTATTTGCATTGGACTCAGCAGGAAAGCACTCTGCATCTGTGTTGCACAGTATCAACTAGGTAGCTCAATTCGGGGTGGAGGATCCATTTCCAAGATAGCTGGCAAGTTGGTGTTGGCTGTTAGCTGAGAGCTTTGGCAGGTTAGAGGACTGGGGACTTGAATCTGTTTTCCATGTGACCAGGACTTACCCACAACACAGTGGCTGAATTTCACACAAAAATATTTCAAGATAAAAATCCAGATGGAAGCATTTTTTTTTTTGAACTGGAGTGGAAGCATATTGCTTTTAATGAACTACCTCAGAATCACGTAGTATGAAATGCTTATTTATACCCTATACCAGCTATGTTTAGCCTACTTTTTTCCCCATCCCTCATTTTGTCCACTACTGTCCTGACCTGCTCAAGTCAAAGAATAATTGATATTAAAACACATATTTGGGCTCTGATTCACCAGTTTTCGATGGAGGCTGGGACCATAGTCCTAGTAAGAAATATAGGCACAGTGGCACTTTACGCTGTGGCTTATGATGTCATATGACCCAGTCATTTATTTCCTTTCACAGAGAAGGGGAATGCTTTACCTCATAGGGCTATCTTAAACATTAAGAGACTGTATGTGTGTGTATGTACACATGTGTATGTACATGAGTGTTCAGAAACACCTGTGTATGGTATATAGCAAAATGTACAATCCATGGTAAAAGTTATCTATGATATTTTTGTTATATTATTATTGCTATAACTCTAATCAGGTGCATATAATGAAATGTATTAAATTAATATGTCTTTCTAGTGTTCAATCCACATTAGGCCAAAAACAGAATAATCAAATTCTTTTATTTTTTTTTAATTTTTTAATGTTTTTAATTTTTTTGTTTGTTTGTTTGTTTTTGCAGGACTGGGGTTTGAACTCACCACCTTGCACTTGCCAGGCAGGCACTTGTGCCACTGAGCTATCTCCCCAGCCCTCTCAAATTCTTTTATAAGTTCAGTTTACTTTATATACATTTAAAACAGTCTGTTCATTATTCTTGCCTAAATAAAAAAAAATAAAATAAAATTGGGGGCAAGAATGATAGCTCATGGGCACAAGTGCCTGCCTGGCAAGTGCAAGGTCCTGAGTTTGATCCTTGATTCAACAAAATAAGTAACTAAATAAATTCTTGCTTATATAGTAGTGAAACTTATTTCATAATTCAAAAGGTTTCAACTTTTATGCTACTTTACTTATTTAAAATATTGGTGGAGCTGGGCGTGGTGGCGCATGCCTGTAATCCCAGCGCTCGGGAGGCTGAGGCAGGAGGATTGGTGCAAGTTTGAGACCAGCCTGGGCTTCAAAAGTGAGCTCAAGGCCAGCCTGAACTGCACAGCGAGACCCTGTTTCAAAAAAAAAGACAAAAAATAAAAATAAAAATAAAATATTGGTGGATTAATGATGACATGAAAGCTTCTGTGATGAGTGATGAGTGTAGAGAGTTTGTAGTATAAGGTCTAGACTGTATTTCAATATAGTTTTCATAAAACAACCCTCAAGCACCTCCTTAACTTCTAGGGACTTCGTGGAAAATGCTACAGATATGCACTTCACAGACAAACCCTAGGTGTCAAATATGAGTATGATAAGGAGCTGTAAGTCAGAGAATGAGGAGATTATATCCATTATGGTTGGGAAAAGCATGGAAAGAATCAAAGATTTTATGGAAAATTGTCATAATTAGCTCTGGACTTTGAAAGATAAGTAAGATTTAAGCACAGTTGTCTATAAGAAAGGGAGACAGCTAGAGTCTAAGCAGAAGTTGCCAGCAGAGAGATGGGGTATGTGGGCTATATCCAAGACATCTAAATGGCCAGTGTCAGAGCCTGTGTCACTGGGAGGAGGAGGAGGAAGCTCAGATCCAAATGGTGGGGCCATATTATGAATTCCAGGTAGAATTCAGTGTACAACTGCATGCATCAATGAGATCTGAGCAATATTTTGTTTTGTTTTCAGAGTTTATTGCCATTAAATTTTAAGTGTTAAACAGTTATTAGTAATTCTTCAATGTTCATTAAATAAATTAATGAATGAATCAGAGAATTTATGTCTACAAGGCTTGGGGCTGAGGAAGGACGGGATTAGGTGAACTTTTTTAGCCATTCTGGCATCAATACCTAGGATGGCCTAGGGGACATGGGATGGTATAAAACAGGTATAAAAACAGACAGGTAGTCGTTTTAAAGCTTCAAGTGAGCAGTAATTGAGGGCCTATAACAAAGTAGTGGAAGTAGTGGAAATAGTGGTAGACAAGAAGGAATGGCCATAGAACATATTTCAGTAGTAGGAGTGATACTATTTAGTGGCTGGATGAATAAGTAAAAGAAATATATGAGTCAAGGATTCTTGGAGACCCAGGTTTGAGTAGAGACGAAATACATTACTTGTATTCCATTTGACAAAGCTCAGTTTCCTTTCCATTGATTGTAAAGTCAGGCACTACCAGTCTTGTCCGCCTAGGAAAGGAGGAAGCCTGGCAGAGCACCTACCCTTGGGGCCTTGCTTTAGTGTTGAAAGCAGGCTTTTTTTTTTCTGTACTTGGACTTCAGCTCAGGACCTTCTGTTTGCCAGGCAGGCAGTGTGCCACTGAGATATATCTCTGACACTATTAGTGTCTGAGCTTGAGGCTTATGAGGCAAGAAATATCCTTCTCCATGTGCTCCATCAAGGATCAATCACTATAGAACATGGCAGCCTAATTGGACCCCTAAAGATCTTCCTCCCATATTCCAGTTTTCCTTCCCAGCCTCCTCTCACTGATGAAAGATGGCCAAGGCCACACAGAAGAAAACCTAATCTGTTTTATATAAGATGGGTTTCCTAAGAGTTAAAGATAATCTCCATCTGTCTTCATATGCCTGATTATTTCCTCTGGCTGAAATAATGCTTTTTTGTAACAAGAAAACATCCTGCCATAGGATGAAATACCCTGAGCACCTCATTGGAGCATGTCTCATGTCCTAAGGTGTTATGTCCAGCAGCACCTGCAGAAGTTGAAGGCCCATGGAAGGAGAGTCCAGACTTTGCTAGGTTATCTGGACACTTCCTTTGCAACTTCGGTCTATATTTTAAAGTTTCAGGCTGTTGATTTATAATCTAACAGTGCTTAACATATATTGCAGAGGTGACACCATTGCTATGAGCAGAAACCAGTGTGTTTTACTGGTAATAGTGAATAGCCAATACAGTTATCCCTAGGCTAGCTCCAGCAGAGACTATGTTTTGTGAACTCTTACTCTAGACTGATAATCTAGGCTGTGCCTAGAACATATAGATAACCTTCCCATTAAAGATTCATATGGTATCAGAACGTGGAAGTAACTTTAGGGATCACACAACTGATACCTTGTGGATGAGTAAGTGATATGATTATACCCATTGTGGTTCTGAGACACCATCTACTCTAAGTAGTCATTCATACCAATATCCTTTCTTCTTTCTAAAGATAGCAGTTTCCTATGGAAAATAAACTTTTGACCCTAGCTAAAAAAATTTTTCCCTCAAAATCCTAGTTATCTCATCTGTAAAGAGAGGGAGAAGTTGTTAAGATATCTAATTCTTGTTTCAAGTTTCAGGACAAGGAAACCTAAAGTCAGAGACTGAGCTAGAAACAGGATTCAAGCAGTCCAGTTCCTAAGTCCAGGTTGATTTTTATCTACCTTTGCCACCTAACCTGGACCCACATAGCATGAAATAGAATCCTTCCTTTTTTTCATAGATTGGTCTAATGTTCTGATTACTACAGATGGTACTTAATATTTTTTTTTTGAGACAGGGTTTTGCTATGCAGTTCAGGCTGGCCTTGAGCTCACTTTTGTAGCTGAGGTTGGTCTCGAACTTGCACTGATCCTCCTGCCTCAGCCTCCCAAGGGCTGGCATTACAGGCGTGTGCCATCACGCCGGGCTCAAAGATCTATTTTTTATTTTTTGTTTGTTTATTTATTTTTATGGCCCGGCTCAGCCTGCCCAGAGGGCAGGGCTGGTGCAGCATGTGGTGCCACTGATCGAACCACGGTCCCTGCAGCCGCCTGCAAGCACTTTAGACCACTGAGCCATCCTGACAGGCCCCAGCACTTAATATTATTCATGGTGATTTAGCTTCTCCAATTGTAATCCTTCTATATCAGGTTCCTTTGCCCTCAGCTTGCCTCATGCAAGATGGAGGACAGTTGAAGTCTATAAGTTTTTTTTCTTAATATGTGAACAGTTGTCTACCCACCTTTTGTTTGTTTCTTACTGTTGCCACATGGAAAAGATAATATTGATTAAAGGCACTTAAACAAAAACATAAGATCAGAATGTCACCTGAGTAACATAAATTCTGACAGTAATCATATCTAAGGCAGACCACTTTATACACATCTTCTGAAACCTGACCAACATTCAAATAGGAACCAAGATCATACACTTAAACAGATTATTCATATCACAAGAATTGCAAATATCAATAAGCAAGTGAAAATGCATTTGGCATTACTGGTGATCAAATCAATGAAAATTAAAATGTTGGAGTAATAAATTATCATTTTGTACTTATTATAATTTGCAACATTTAAAAAAAATAAAGCCCAGTTTGGCAAAGATGAGGTAAAATGAGTACCCATATATACTCATTGAATTGATAAATTCCTTCTAGAATACATTTTAATAATGTATGCCACAAGTACTGACTCAGGAATTCTATTCTTAGAAATTTATTCTAAAACATAGTTAAGAAGGCAGATATTACAGCCAGCAATATAGCTCATTGGACTAAGTGCTTGCTTAGGCAAGCTCAGGGACCATGGTTCACTCCTGGGCACTACATGCTGTGCTAGTTCCACTCCTGGCTGTGCTGAGCCACAGGACCAGGTGTGGTGGCACATGCTCCAGCACTGCGGAGACTGAAAACAGGGGCTCACTAGGAGTCATAGGTGCATCGCGAGACCTGTACCAAAAGTATAAAAGGATAGATGTTGATTTATGAACAAAGATGTTCATCATAGAATTATTTAAGGAAAAATTGGAAGTAAAATGTCTAAAATAGGTAAATCATTAAGCATTTATAGTATATCTTCATGAAAAAGCCATTTTCAAGTATTACACATCATGGTTTTGAAAACCATTGTGGGAAAACAATAGGAATGTGGGAATGTGGGAATGTGGGAATGTGGGAAAATATTCTGTCAAAAGAATAGAATAAGCTGGATGTGGTGGCACACAGCTGTACTCCCAGCACTCAGGAGGTTAAGGCAGGAGGATCGTTCTGAGTTCAAGATCAGCCTGGGCTACAAAGGGAGCTGAAGTTCAGCCTGCACTGCATAACAAGACCCTGGTTCAAAAAACACAAAAGGCAAAAAAAACTACTTTGTCCATTGTATTTTGTAAGAGCCAAATAAGCAAAAATAGAAAGAAAAGAAAAAGATTATGTGGTAAGGTTTTAAGTGTTCTTTTTTTTTTTTTTTTTTTTTTTTTTTTTTTTTTTTTTTTTTTTTTTTTTTTTTTTTTTTTTTTTTGTCTTTTTGAGATAGAGTCTCGCTACGCAGCTGAGGCTGGCCTTGAGCTCACTTTTGTAGCCCAGGCTGGTCTCGAGCTTGCACTGATCCTCCTGCCTCAGCCTTCCAAATGCTGGGATTACAGGCATGAGCCACCACGCCTGGCTTCAAGTGTTCTTTTTTTTAACTGACCTATATTTCTAAATTATTATTGTTATTATCATTATATGTATTTAGTACAAGTCTACAAGGTTTACAGGGTCTCACTAAGTAGATTGGACTTGTAGTGATCCTCCTGTTTAGAGCCTCCCAAGTGCTAGGATTATAGGTGCGCCCCCATGCCTAATCTCAATCACTGTCTCAGTGTGCCGCAGGATCAGGGCCAATGCAGCAAGCCCAGAGATCAAACTCTTGGCCCCTTTATATGCTTAAGCAGGTGCTTCAATCTGCTGAGCTATTTGGCCAGCCCTTATATTTCTAAATTATGTACTTGTATTAGTTACCTTTTTGCTCGTTGCTGGGACAAATAATCGACACTCAAAATGAAGGAAGGAAAGGTTTATTTAGCTCACAGTTCATAGAGGTTTCAGTCCATATTCGGCTGGCCCAAGGCTGAGTGGAGAAGGGTGGAGAGCATCCAGTTCATGGAGGCAAAATGGTGGCAGCAGCAAAATGGTGGCAGAGGCAGCTAGTCAATCAGAGCAGCAGGGCAGCAGCAACAGCTCGAGTCTGTCTCTCTGTCGCTCTTTATATTACATTCAGGCTCTCCACCTTAGTATATCCGCCCTGGACCACACCCATAGTCTCAGCCTTACTCAGACCGATAATCCCATCAGTACTATAACACAATCCCGGGATCACGAATCAAGTCTCAAATTCTAGAAGTCCCCACCCCCTGACTCATGAGGCTTTGGGGGGACAACTAGACATAAACCATAACAGTACTACAAATATATATTTCTAACTAGAAAAATAAATACTATATTTTATTTTATGTATTTGGTACATGGTCTCACTACACAGCTCAGATTCATAGTGATCCTCCTGTTTTCAGCCTTCCTTGTGCTGAGATTATAGGCATGTACCACCACGCCCCATGCTCAGTAGCAGACTCAGTGCCCTGGGGTGGGGCCAGTGTGGCATGTGATGCCAGAATCAAAACTCCGGTCCCTGTTCTTGCCTCAACAGGTGCTTAGTCTGCTGAGTTATCTTGCCAGCCCTAAATAGTATATTTTAAAAGAACAGCCCAAGAAAGCCTAGAGTAATTTTAATGGTGTCTAGAATAGAGGCTCTTGACATCTATTTCACCTCTCAGAGAAGCTCAAAGACTTCCTTCTAATGATGCAGAGCCTCTTGGGTGAGGAAAAAAAAATCCTGACTAACATAACCTCTGATAGTAATAACACTAGGCAGGTCACTCTATATGCATCTTGTGAAATCTGGACCCTGTTTGGGTTCAAATAGGACCCAAGACCATCAGTTTAAACAGATTATGCATATCATAAGAATTACAAATAGGAGGGCTGGGGGGATAGCTCAGAGGTATAAGAGCCTGCCTTGCAAGCCCAAAGACTGATTCAAACCCCTGTAGCACATGCTGTTCAGGGCTTAGAACCCTGTGCAGGCACCAAAACTGTGTGTAATGGCACACTCCTGTAATCCCAGTGCTGGAGACAGGAAGATCACTGAGTCTGAACTGCATAGTGAAACTCTGTACCAAAGAAATGAATAAAATATTTTTAAAATTTAAAAATGCAGATATCAATAAGCACATGAGCAACATGGTGCATATACTTTTAGCCAGTTGCACATTTACCTTGCTCTTCTCCAATACCACTTGAGCTCCTTTTTTTTTAAATACAGGGTCTCACTATGCACATCAGACACGTAATGAATCTCCTGTTTTCAGCCTGTCCAGCAGCTGGGATTACAGGTGTCTGCCACCACACCTGGGGTCCATCGCTGGCTCAGTGCACCCCAGGGGCTGGGTCAGTGTGGCATGTGGCACCAGGGATTGAACTCCAGTCCCTGAACTTGCCTAGGCAGGCACACTGTCCACTGAACTGTCTTGCTACCCTTGTTTTTAATGAACATATTTCCCCACAATAGTAACCTGAATCCAACTTGATATTTCTTATGGTTTGTTTTGTGTTTTTATTTTTTAATGTACTTAGTGCCAGGTCTCACTACACAGATCAGACTCATAATGATCCTCCTGCTTTCAGCCACCCAAGTGCTGGGACTGCAGGTGCATGTCACCATGCCCAGCACCAATCACTGTCTCAGCATTCCCTGGGGGTGTTCCAGCACTGCATTTTGGGAGGTCAAACACGATCCCTGTGTCTGCCTAAGCAGATGCTTTAACCCACTGAGCTATCTGGCAGAGCCCTTCTTATGTTCCTAAATGTTTCATGGATTCATATTTCCAGGAAAACCACTTTAAACTGCTCCACATCTCTTTGAATCCAGACTCTGCTGCAGATAAAAGGTGGCAAGGCTTAGAACAGCAGCCACTGTCTTCTCTTAGAGAGAAAAACATCTGGCCAACCCTTCCAGTATTCAATGGTGAGTAACGGTCTTTAAAAAAAAAAATCTGGATTCTGAGAGGATCCAGAGGTATAGACCAGAGTGAGGACATAGCTCTCCTGGAATAAACACTTGCAGACTAAGAGAAGCAAAGGCTCAGAATTTTCAAATATCTTGGGTGTCTAGTAGGAGAGGGGATAAACATAGTATCCATATGATCCTAACTGTTGAACTTGAATCCACAGATAGAACTCACAGTGAGGCAAACTTTAGCTCAGTACAGTCTTAGCCACTTGAACATGTGTTTAAAATGTTTTTAATTAGGTAATATTTGCACTGGTAAAATATTCAAAAGCTACCAAGAGATATACATTGAAGGGGAAGTTACTTTCCTGCGTCTGTCTCTCATTCTCTCTTCCCAGCAACTAATATTAGCAGTGTGTTCTCATATATTCTTCCAGAAATAGCCTATACAGAGCCAGGGAGATAACTCAGTAGAATAAGTGCTTGTCTGGCAAGTCCAGAGACCTGAGTTTAATCCCCAGTACCGCAAAACAAACAAGCAAACAAACAAAACAAAACAACAACAGCAAAAACACCAGAAATA
>PVJA010052209.1:0-12494 GCA_004027025.1 Myocastor coypus
AAAAAAAAAAAAAAAAAAAAAAAAAGAAAAATACCACGACTTGAACTTAATGATGCTAAGCTCTGATAATTACTTGATATTGACCAAGCCTAGTCTATAACAAAGCAAACAGCCCCAACAGCTTCCAGGCCCACATTAGCATACGCGATGGAACATGCTGAGCTTGCATCACATGTGCAAGTGAAGACGGTTTCCACCCTAAATTTGTGATTAGCCAGGCATGTGCATGCCTGTGATTCCAGCATGAGGGAGGCAGAGGCAGGACTGTTGCGAGTTCAAGGCCAATCTGGGAAACATAGTGAGTTCAGGAGCAGTCTGAACCAGTGAGACCCTGTCTCTAGAAAAACAAACCAAAAAATTATCAAGTCTTTTTTTTAATATATTATGGCCAGGCGTGGTGACGCACGCCTGTAATCCCAGCACTTGGGAGGCTGAGGCAGGAGGATCAGTGCGAGTTCGAGACCAGCCTGGGCTATAAAAGTGAGCTCAAGGCCAACCTGAACCGCACAGTGAGACCATTTTTATATATTATGGCCGGCTCAGTCTGCCCTGGGAGTGGGGCTGGCACAGCACGTGGTGCTAGGGATTAAACTGTATGTAGTCCCTGTGGTTGCCTAAGCAGGCATTTCAGACCACTGAGCTATCCTGCCAGCTCCAACTATCAATCTAGTTGTTAAAAAACTAACACCTTTTGAATGTGCAGTCAACAGAATACAGACTGAATTCTAAATCAGTGATCTTCAATGAAGGGCATGAAAAACAATTATCTAGGGGAGAAGATAGAAAATTCTAGAATTTTAAACTCAAATGGAGCTGGGCATGGTGGCTCACGCCTGTAATCCCAGCACTCGGGAAGTGTGAGTTTGAGACCAGCCTGGGCTACAAAAGTGAGCTCAAGGCTAGCCTGAATTGCATAGTGAGACCCTGTCTCAAAAAAAGGACAAAAAAAAAGGACAAAAAAAAAAAAAAAAGAAAAAACCCTCAAACGGAAACATTTTGCAGTTATAATGTACATAAAAATTACTCCAGGGGCTGGGGAGATAGCTCCGAGGCACAAGTGCCTACTGGGCAAGTGCAAGGTCATGAGTTCGAACCCTGGTCCCACAAAAAAAAAAAAAAAAAAATTACTCCATATATATTACTGATGTACTGTGTTTTGTACATGTACATATGCAAAGCATCCATATTCTACAACACACATGCTATCATCTACATTTACAACACTTATCAGTTTATTATTATTATTGTATTATGGCTGGCTCAGCCTGTCCTGGGGGGGTGGAGCTGGCACACCATGTGGTGCCGGGGATCAAACCGCAGTCCCTGTGGTTGCCTAAGCTTGCTTAAGCAGGTGTTTTAGACCGCTGAACCATCTTGCCGGCCCTAAAATATCAGTTTATATAAAACATATTAAGGGAGGCGGGTGTGGTGGCGCATGCCTGTAATCCCAGCACTCGGGAGGCTGAGGCAGGAGGATTGATGTGAGTTCGAGACCAGCCTGGGCTACAAAAGTGAGCTCAAGGCTAGCCTGAATTGCATGGTGAGACCCTGTCTCTAAAAGACAAAAATAAATAAATAAATAAATACATACATACATACACACATACATACATACATAAAGCGTATTAAGTACACACCATGGAGCATGTTGTAAAACTTACAAGGTTAAGTGATTAATTGGAGGTGAGTGGTCTGAACACTCCCTGGCAGGAAAATTTAGCCATGACATTACAAAATAAAGTCCTTGAAGAAATAAGAATCAGAAAAGGAAGGTAGCAGGTCTGGCATGGTGATGCACGACTGTAATCCCAGCACGTGGGAGGCTGAGGCAGGAGAATCAGTGCAAGTTTGAGACCAGCCTGGGCTAAAAAAGTGAGCTCAAGGCCAGCCTGAACTGCATAGCATGAGAATGTTTCAAAAAGACCAAAAAAAAAAAAAAAAGTAAGGCAGGCCTGGTGTAGTGGCGGATGCCTGGAATCTCAGCACTAAGGCTGATGCAGGAGGATGGCTGCAAGTTTGAGACTAGCCTGGGCTACATAGTGAGTTCAAGACCAACCTCAACTACATATACAGACCCTGAGAAGAAGAGGGGAGAGCAGGGAAGGGGGGGTGAAGGGGAAAGAGAAAAAAGAAGGGAGAAGGAAGCTCAGTGAAGAATAGAAAAGGTAAACCTAAACCAAGTAAACAGTCTAGAACTGCCAAGTCAGCCCTGCGAGGCAAGTTGTGATGGATAGGGCATAGGGGAAAATGATTATTTGTGGGTAAAAACTACTGTGTTTACTTTTATGATCTGATGCAAGGAAGTGACTCAAGTGTCTGGGTGGATAGTGTTCCTGCCTGCTGGGCAAGCCAGCAGTGAAAGGCAACCGACCACCACACATCCTAAAATAGACTCTATGTCGTCCAGTTACAATGGAGCCAACAGAACCAACTTGAAAAACAGGCCGATGTTTACAGATATTTAATACAGGCTTAACAGTAGGCAGCCCGGATTTGTGTATGCTAATTTGGCTTAGGAAGAAAGCAAAGGGTAAAACATTGACATAGTGAACAAGGAAGAATCTGGATGGCTCTAATCACTTTACTAAGTACAGTAGTCCTAGATTTCCCAATTGGCAGGTCAGTCTGTCTTCACTATACAATTGTGTTTTGTTTTTTTAAGATACTGAGGACTAAGGTATTTATTGTTCTATGTGTGTGTGGGGGAGATACTGAGGACTGAACCCTGAGCTACATTCTTAGCACTTTTCCTTTCTTTGAGACAGGATCTAGCTAATAGTACAGGCTCACTTCAAACTTGGGATTCTCCTGCTTTAGCCTCCTGAGAGGCTGGGATTGCAGGCATGCACCAAAGTGGTTTATACATCACAGCCATTTGACAGTCCCCTTTAATGTACTAATTTTTTTTTTTTTTGTTACAATCATTTTTAAAAGTGTAAAGCCAGGCGTGGTGGCCGGGAATGGTGGCTCACACCTGTAATCCCAGCACTTGGGAGGCTGAGGCAGAAGGACTGGTGTGAGTTCAAGACCAGCCTGGGCTACAAAAGTGAGCAAGGCCAGCCTCAACTGCATAGGGAGACCCTGTCTCAAAAAGACAAAAAAAAAAAAAAAAAAAGTGTAGCAGAATATATACAGCTCAGAGGCACCTGCCTGGCAAGCTCAAGGTCCTGAGTTCAATCCCTGCCTCCCTGCCACCCTTTCCCAAAAAACAAAAATAAGAAAAATTAAAAATTTTAGCCAGGCGTGGTGGCGCATGCCTATAATCCCAGGACTTGGGAGGCTGAGGCAATAGGATAAGTGTGAGTTCAAGACCAGCCTGGGCTACAAAAGTGAACTCAAGGCCAGCCTGAACTGCATAGCGAGACCCTTTTTATTTATTTATTTATTTATTTGCTATAAATAATAAATAAATAAATAGAGAAACATTCTATATCCCTCTCTTTTCCCAGATCCTACTGATGTTTTATTTTATCTACTCTTACCAATGGTGATTACAATCACAGTAAATGTAACAGGTAGAAGGAAATAAAAAATGGAAATGCCAATTTTTCTTCATAAAATGTCTTCTCCTATTTTTACTGACTTCTTTGGGGGTGAGGGTACTACCAACTTCTCAGTAGCTTTTGCCAGACAGTGACACTCTTTGTCCTGAAATAATTTTTTCTAACAGGTTTATGCCAAGGTTCTAAAGTTCACATTGTGAAAGGGATTCAGCCCTCTGAACAAAAATATTGACAAACTTGTTTACCATAAAACAGGGCATAATAAGCTGCAGTTGGGCAAGTTTCTGGAACTATTTCATAACTGCAGTAGGAAATCAAGATTTACCTTCTGGGACCTTGGAAGAGTTCTATCATTCTCCTACTGTTTATACTATGTCCTCCAAAGCCCTCTTTATCAAGTTGGAAAGTGCTTCTGGGGAAAGGCTTCGAGGTTGTCATTTATTCCCTTTGATAAACAACAGACAGCCTCACAGCACCTTGAGAATCAACTACTTTGCTTATTTAAAATGTGAGGCTGAACTCCCTTCCGGTAAGCAGAGTAGGGAAATGAAAGAGTCCTACTGAATCAGATCCCACCCTAGGCCGTTTTCAAGCTTACATCCTTATAAAGCGCTGAGCTTTGGACTGACCCAGGCTGAACTGTGACTTGAAAGGAGGGCCTCCTGCTAGGCGAGGTGGCACCTCTGTCGTCCTTAGTCCCAGCCCTGCAGAGACTTGAGACAGACACTGAAGTAGGGTTGATCGTGAATTTGAAGAGCCAGCCTGGGGTACACAGTGAGTTCAAGGCCAGACTGTCTCAAAAAAAAAAAAAAAAAAAAAAAAAAGAGGGGCTCTGGCTTACTACCAGGAAAGAATGGAGAAAAACAAACAGTTTGAGTGAATTCAAACTACTTTTTGAAAGAATTTAATCCGAAACGCATGCGATCGGGGGGAAAGAACTTTTCCAAAGACCTCAAAAGGAGGTAGAGAGAATTTCACTCGCTCCCCGCTTGCCTCAAGCGCAGGCACACGTTTAAAGGTAAATTGCGTATACTCCCGGCAGGAACCCTCTCCTGGAGAGCTGATGAACACCGGTGTTCTGAACTGGTATTTCTGGTTGGGGAAGCAGGGTGACTGAACCTTTTCTGAATTCCCAGGACTGCTGCTGGGTTTACGGCGACACCCCGAACTCGGGATCCGCGGGGGAGAAGAGGGTGCCCAGAAGAAGGCGTGCGGGGCTGCCTGGCAGCCCACGTGCCCTTCGCGCTGCGGTGGGCGCGTCCGAGCCAGGCGCTCCGCTCCTCGGCTGCGATGTGGGGGCAGCTCCCGGGGCCCGCGTCCTCCCGGCTGCGGGGGCGAGCAGGACGCCGCCACACCGCTCCCCCCACTTCCCAGGTCTCCTCCAGCTGCCCAGAGAGGGACGGCTCCTCGCCGCCCGGCGTACCTGGCTCTCGGCTGCGGGGATGCCGGACTCGAGCTCGCACAGCGCGCGGAAGTTGTGCAGCTCGAAGTCGGCGTCGACCTGGAGGGAAAAGGTCACCTCGGAGAGGTCCCTCCGCACACAGTACACGGTGAGCAGCATGGCCCGGACCCGACCCGGCTCGGCTCGGCTGGGCTGGGCTGGGCTGGGCCCGGCCTGGGCGCGGGGTGGAGGCGGCGCGGCCTGGCGGGTGCTACGGGCGAACGGCGCGGGCTGCCCGCTCGCTCCTTCCCTCCCTCACACGCGCTCAGTGACTCACTGTCTCCCGCCCTCGCGAGCACGGCCGCCGCCACCCGCCCGCGAGTCCGTCTGCCTGTTTGCCGGCCTGCCTCCCACCGCTGCCGCCAAGCGCGCCGGCCGGCCGGCGCCCCGCCCCGCTGCAACGCGCCTGCCGTAAAGCTCGGCTGCTCTCCCTGCCTTCGCGACACGGCGGGAGGCGGGGCCGGGAAGAGGAGTCGGGAAGTAGCGAGAGGATTGGAGCGGGACGGTTGCGCAGGGGCAGAGATTCGACCGCGTGGAGAGCAGGAAAAGGGGAGTGGGAAGCGGAGAAAGAAAATCCTTTTGTAGCAATGGGTCGACTTAGTAACTGAATTCTGTCGAGTGCCCCAGGCTCTCAATAGGCATTTATCAAGCGCCTACCATGTGCTGGAGTAACAAATGACCTCGGCTCTGTCTAGCACGCCTGTAATCCCAGCACTAGTGAGGCTGAGGCAGGAGGATCGTTGGGAGTTCGAGACCAGCCTGGGCTACAGACTGAACTCAAGGCCAGCCTGAGCTGTATTGCGAGATCCTGTCTCAAGAAGACAATCAGGGACCGGAGAGATAGCTCAGGGCCACAAGTGCCTGCCTGGTAAGTGCAAGGTCTGAGTTCAATCTCCGCTTCTGCACACACAGAAAAGAAGAGGACAATCAATCAATCAAACATAACTTCAGATTGTTATGCAGAAATTAGCACCATCTGATCCAGTAAGTCCAGATAGGCATGGCTCAGGCGGGTGCTGCAAGAATTTGGACTGATCCCTAAAATGCCTTTGCTTTTCCCATATAGCCTTGCTACGTGACCTGTTTCCTCACTGGATCAATGTTAGTTAAGTAGCTATACTTGTAGCCGGGTGTGGTGGCTCACGCCTGTAATCCCAGCACTCGGGAGGCTGAGGCAGGAGGATTGGTGCGAGTTCGAGACCAGCCTGGGCTACAAAAGTGAGTGCAGGACCAGCCTCAACTGCATAGCGAGACCCTGTCTCAAAAAGACAAAAATAAATAAATAAATAAAAGTAGCTATACTTGTAGTCCTATAGCTTGACTGTAATTGGACCCATGTTGGACCCACATAGGGACTTCCAGTTACCCCTGACAAAGAGCCTTGGCAGCAGCCCACTTTGGAGATTCCTCTTGTCTTTCAGGAGCTGCCTCTCAAACCTTTCCTAGCCTTAACCTCCTTTGGCCTTGGAATGTGTTCTTAAATATTCAGGGGACACAAACTCAGCACACCTGACGTCTAGCAAGCTGGGAGTTCATGACCCTCGGCTGCGCAACACAGCTGGCTCGGGCTCCATTGCCCTCTCCAGCCAGCTTCTCGGCCTCTGCCTGAGTTCCACACTCTGCCATGCCAGCCGCCTAGATTGCTCAGCTCCTCCCAGGCTCCACTGCCCTTCTTCATCCACCAATTTCTTTTGTTTTCCAATTTCTTGTTTCCGGGCTGGGGAGATAGCTCAATAGAATAAGTGCTTGCCTACCAAGCACAAGGGCTTGAGTTCAATCCCTGGTCCTGCAAAAAAGGAAGAAAAAAGACAGAGTTAACCAATTTGTTGTTTCCCACCCCACCCACCCCCCAGCATCTAACAAGGGCCTGTAATGGACACAACTTAGGTTCTTCTACTGAAGAATCTACTGCTTCAGTAGCCTGGTTAAGGTCCCATAACTGGGGAGTATAGAGGCCCAGACACAAGGATGACTACGTGAAACAAAACTGAAAGGAGAATGGAAAATGGAAATGGGATGAACATCTCTCGGTTTGCTCCCCTCCCAGCTTGGCCCCTCTTCTAGTGTACCTGGAGAGCAGAGAGACCGGCTACTGATGCAGGTGAAGTAACTAGGTTTCTGGTGGCAGAAAAGAATTTCCCCCTGAAGGCTTACAAAGACAGAGTGAAGAATAGGGAGAGCGAACGGAATAGTTGTATCAGCAACAAGTAACACCTGGAATCCTGTGAAAACGAGAAGGAACATGAAAACAACACTGAAACAGCTTTTCAAATTGCGACCAGGAGTCAGGAGGTGGGTGTAATCCCAGCAATTGGGAGACTGACGCACTTTGCAAGTTCAAGGCCGGCCTGGGCTACATGGCAAGAACCTATCTAAAACCAACAATCAAAGTGGAGATAGGAAACAACAGCAGGCAGCCAAATGAGTCAGGCTCTCCTTGTCTACCTAGGGGTGTGAGCTTTGATCACTTGCACTCTTGGGACTGCAGGCGTCAAAAACAGATGACAAGCCGGGCGTGGTGGCGCACGCCTGTAATCCCAGCACTCGGGAGGCTGAGGCAGGAGGATCGGTGCAAGTTCGAGACCAGCCTGGGCTACAAAAGTGAGCTCAAGGCCAGCCTGAACTGCATAACAAGACCCTGTCTCAAAAAGACAAAAAAAAAAAAAAAAAAACAGATGACAGTGTGCTCACAGACTGAAGGAGCCATCAAGAGGCTACAGACTGGACTCTGCGGTACGCATCTGTAATTCCAGCTACTCAGGAGAAAGACTAACGCAAGATGAGCTGGGGAATGCAGCGGACAACCCTCTTTCCATGTTGGGGTTCAGAGCTGAGGAGATAGCTCGATAGGATAAGCGCTTATACCTGGCAAGCACAAAGGCCTGAGTTCAATCCCTGGTTCTGAAAAAAAAAAAAAAAAAAATTCATTTTGCTACTCAATCTTCCACAGCTGGCAAACTCATGATCCTCCTGGTTCAGCCTCCTGAACAGTCTATCTCCTGTCAGTCACGTAGCCACTTTCATAGAGCATCTATTCTGAAATTTCAATAGAATATTTCTAAAAAGAAATGTGCCTAAGGCCAGGACTGGAACAGCATGCTGGACAGAGGATAAAACCCTGGAACCCTGGTCCCTGCGCTTGCCTTCTTTTCTTTTTTTTCCCTTTTTTTTGCTGTACTGGAGATTGAACTCGGTTCCTTGTGTTTATCAGGCAAGCGCTTATTCTACTGAGCTATTTCCTGAGCCCCTGCTTTGCCTTCTTTATTTGGAAGAAAACTGACTCACAGCAGTGTCTTCTGAATAGCAATTCCTAAAACTCTACAGAAAGCCCATTTGAGTCTGGATAAATTAAGTCTCCATTTTTTTTTTTTGTCCTTTTGAAACAGGGTCTCATTATGCAGTTGAGGCTGGCCTTGAGCTCACTTTTGTAGCCCAGGCTGGTCTTGAACTCGCACAGATCCTCCTGCCTCAGCCTCCCCAGTGCTGGTATTACAGGCGTGTGCCACCACGCCCAGCTAAGACTCTGGCTTAATAAGGATTTATTTTCTTATTAGATGGCACCTTGTGAGTTCCATTCTTGGTACCAAAAAACAAAACAAGAAAACCAGATGGATACTTCAGAATAACAGCTGCACTGGAGCGGTGGCTCGGTGATATCGGGCTAGGGCTTTCTGCAGTCCTCCTGGCTTTTCCCTGGGGACTGCAGTGCGGGTGGCTGCCTGCCTCTACTTCCCTGTTTGATGACAGGAGCTTGCCTCGCAGTCCCTCAGCAAGTTTCTGCTTCCTTCTCACTGGACAGAACTGTGTCACATTACAAGGATGAGGCCAGGCAAAGTGGGTGTTCAGCTTTCTCAGCTTCCATAATGGACACAGGTGGGTGGGTGTGTGCGCAGAGAATAGATATTAGACATACATATTAATTTCTACCGAGAGAAAGTTTGACATAACAAGTGTAACGAGCAGAGGAATGATAACAGGATTCCTAGGTAGTACCAGGGCATGAGCTAAGACTAAGGTAGGAGAATAGGGCGTGGGAAAGTGGCGGGTGAGTGGGTGTGGCCTGTCAATCATGGAGATTCAGGACATGTGCAGTACGGCTTCTTAGCCCAGTACTAGATGCTACTCGTTGACCACTTCCTTCTTTTCTAACCTTTAATACTCTTAATAGGGTTGGGGGTATAGCTCAGCGGTACAGCATCTGCCTGGCATGCTAGAGGCCCTAGGTTCAATTCACAGTATCAGAGAAAAAGAAAAAAAATACTCTTAATAAATCCCAAGCCGGGCGTGGTGGTGCACACCTTTAATCCCAGCACTTGGGAGGCTGAGGCAGGAGGATCTATGTGAGTTTGAGACCATCCTGGGCTACAAAAGTGAGCTCAAGGCCAGACTGAGCTGCATAGTCAGACCCTGTCTCAAAAAGACCATAAATAAATAAATAAATAAATAAATGAATGAATGTAGGGCCAGGTTGGGGGTGGTGGCGCACACCTGTAATCCCAGCAGGAGGATCAGTGTGAGTTCGAGACCAGCCTGGGCTACAAAAGTGAGCTCAAGGCCAGCCTGAACTGCATAGTGAGACCCTGTCTCAAAAAGACAAAAAAAAAAAAAAAAAAAAAAAAAAAAAAAAAAAAAAAAAAAAAAAAAAGTAAATAAACGTAGAAGCCCACTATTTCATTTTCCATCCAGTTCTTTATTCAGGTCAGGAACTTGGAGAGGATCCCTGGAAAGGGCATGGCACCTCAGTATCCTACTAACAAGGTTAGAATCATAACAAACTAATTTTTCTGTTACATTTTTTTTTAGTAGTCATCAGCTTCCTGGCTCTGGTAGAATTTATTTTCCAAAGACGGCCACAGTAGTTCTTAGCCTGGGCATTCTTCCTGTAGCACAGTGGCGCTCAGAAGCAGGGTATATGTCCCTCCACTGACTCTAGCAAAAGGGATGCTGTGACTTTTGAGGTAAAGACACGAATAGTAAGTAGCCCAAGGTCTGAGGAGATAGCTCAGCTCCATGGAATAAGTCTTTGCCTGGCAAACAAGCAAGCTCCTGAGTTCGATCCCTGCTACCACCAAAAAAAAAAAAAAAAAAAAAAAAAAAAAAAAAAAGCCCAGCTTTGGCCTGCGCTCTCGGAACACAGCAGCCGCACTTCAAGCAAGTTCCATCACCTCCACTCAGGGAGAGCACAGTGGAGCAAGCATTGTAGCTATTCCAGGCGCAGCTCAGCTCAGGACAAAGCCAGCTTCCAGGAAAACCTACAGAGAATGGAGTAAAGACACTTGGAACTGAATTCCACCCCAGCTGTTGAGTCATCTCCGGCCTTTTAAGTCTTTCCAGTCCAGACTCCAGACATCGCGGAGCCGTCTCTACTGTACTCTCTTTGAACTTCTGACCCACAAAGTGTGTAAGCATAATAAAATGGAAATGTAAGCCACAACAAGATACACTCGCTCCTACTAGGATGACTGTAATAAAGAAAAAAAAAAAAGATAGATAAAGCACCATTGATCTCTGCACTCTGGGAGGAGGATCACTGATTCAAGCCCTGCCTGGGAAATGTAAGGAAACCTGGTCTCACAATAAAATTTTTTTTAAAAGTAGTTGTAGGGCAGGATGAAAAGAATTAATAAGCTGGGCATGGTGCCGCACGCCTGTAATCTCAGCACTTGGGAGGCTGAGGCAGGAGGATCAGTGCAAGTTGGAGACCAGCCTGGGCTACAAAAGTGAGCTCAAGGCCAGCCTGAACTGCATAATGAGACCCTGTCTCAAAAAGGCAAAAATAAAATCAAAGAAAATAAAATATAAAAAAGAATTAAGATATGGCAAGTACATGTATCTACTCCCTAAGATGAATGCAAACATTACAATTTGCAAATGTGTACTAATAAAATACTTTTAAAAACTTGAAAGATATTCAAGTACAGAAAAAGAAAGCAAGGGGCTGGGAATATAGCTCAGTGGCATAAGCATCTGCCTAGCAAGCATAAGGCCCCAAGTTCAATGTCTGGTACTGCAAAATATAATAAAAAATAAAGAAAAAAGAGGGAGCTAAGGAGATAGCTCAGTAGAATAAGCACTTGCCTGGTAAGCACAGGGTCCTGAGTTCAGTCCCTGGTACCCAACCCCCCCCCAAAATGAAACAAAGACAAGATAAAGCAAGACTGGGCATGTAGCTCAGTGTGAAGAGCCTGGCTTCCATCACCAGTACCCTAAAAACCAAAACAACAGAAAGGCAGAGGGGCTCGGTGTTTCAGTGGAAGAAGCCCTGCCTAGAATGTGGGAGGCCTTGAGTTCTGTGCTCAGCACTGAAAAAGAAAAAAAAAAAGTTTAGTTATCACCTGATCCTGCAATTGCACTTCCAGGAATATACTCCAGAGAAATGAAAATATGTATCCACACTGAAACTTGTACATAAACATTTATAGTAACCTCATTCATGACAGCAGAAACGAACAAAGCAGCCCTGGTCTGATGAATGGGTGAAGTGTGGTGCATCTATCCAGTGGAGTATTGTTTGGCACTAAGACAAAAGTCCTGCTGTCTGCCACAACATAGATGAGCCTTCAAAGCAATATGCTTAGAGAAGGAAGCCGCCTGGGCTGTGTCACCTGGAGGCACTGACTTCAATTCCTGGTACCCAAACGAACCAAAAGATATGTCTTACAAGATTGTAACGATGTAAAATGTTCAGGAAAGGCAGGTCCGCAGAGGCGGGAGGTTTCCCGGGGCTGGTAGGAAGGGGCAGTGGCAGCGCAGGGGGAGTGAACGCCAACAGGTACAGATTTCCTTCTGACAAGGATGAAAATGTTCTATAATTGTGCTGATGGCCACACAACCCTCCACTGAAAATGGTTGTTTATGCAAGTAATCTGCTATTTATAGTTCAATAAAACCATTCATTTAAAAAATTATATATATATATATATATATATATATATATATATATATATATATATCAAAGCTTTTTTTTTTTCTTTTTGAGACAGGGTCTCGCTATGCAGTTGAGGCTGGTCCTGAGCTCACTTTTGTAGCCCAGGCTGGTCTCGAACTCACACCAATCCTCCTGCCTCAGCCTCCCGAGTGCTGGGATTACAGGCATGAGCCACCATGCCCGGCTTATTTTATTTTTCTTAAACCTCATTTCTTTGTGTTATGGCAGGCTCAGCCTGTCCTGGGGTTGGGTGGCGCAGCATGTGGTGCCGGGGATTGAACCTCGGTCCCTGCTGCCGTCCAAGCTTTCCTAAGCAGGCGCTTTAATTTTTTTTTTTTTTTTAGAATTTATTTTATTTTATTTTTTTCTTGTTTCAGAACTTTTGTTTATTTATTTATTTCTATGGCTGGCTCAGCCTGCCCTGAGGGCAGGGCTGGAACAGCACGTGGTGCTGGGGATCGAACTGCAGTCCCTGCAGCCACCCAAGCTTTCCTAAGCAGGCGCTTTAGACCACGGAGCCATCCTGCCGGGCCCCCAGAACCTGTCTATTTCTTTTTTTTTTGTCTTTTTGAGACAGGGTCTCACTATGTAGTTCAGGCTGGCCTTGAGCTCACTTTTGTAG
>PVJA010052210.1:0-12498 GCA_004027025.1 Myocastor coypus
CTCCTTCTTCTTCTTCTTCTTCTCCTTCTTCTTCTCATATTTAGTATAGGGTCTCAATACACAGATCGACAGATCACACTCAGTGATTCTCCTGTTTTCAGCCCCCCAAGTGATTATGGGCACATGGCACCACACCCAATCTCAGTTGCATCTTAGCCCACCTCAGGGGCAGGGCCAGGACAGCACCCGGATCAAGCCCAGGTCCTTGCACCTGCCTACGCAGCTTCTTTCACCAATGAGCTGTCTGCCCCACCCTTCTTCTTACTTTGTCTCAGATCTTTTTCTGCTTTCAGTAGTAATTTCTTTTCTTGACCTTCATCCTTTACGGAAGGAGGTCACCTGGCCATCTCAGTGCATCACTGTCACTTACAGACAGGTGACAACACTATAGTTATCTTGCAAATGGCTTGATTGCTGTGCTTTGGTAAGTGAAATCTCAGTAGTCACCCTTTCAAAAACAAAATGGGCTTGTTTTAGTTTAGGGAAGAACTTACAGTTGGAATCAAGGATGTTTCTATTTCTGTTATTTTTCTCATTTTCCTCCCTCGTGTGAATCCCAACATTGTTCCAATTTTTAAAATTCCAGTTTAGCTGTTTCTTTACGATTTTTATCTGTTAAAAACTAAATTCTTTTTATTCTCAAAAAGGAACTGAGGGGCCTGGCAGGATGGCTCAGTGGTCTAAAGCGCCTGCTTAGGAAAGCTTAGGCGGCTGCAGGGACTGTGGTTTGATCCCTGGCACCACATGCTGTGCCAGCCCTGCCCTCAGGGCAGGCTGAGCCGGCCATAAAAATAAATAAACAAACAACAGTTCTGAAACAAGAAAAAAATTAAATTAAATTAAAAATTCTTTAAAAAAAAAAAAAAAAAAAAGGAGCTGAATCTTGCAAGTTCTCCAAGAAAAAGGTCCTTGGAAATCTTCTATCATCCCATAATCTCATTTACCTGGGTCTCAGAACTTATAATGGCAGCGATAAAATGGAAGGCCAGGTGTTAGCTTAAATTCCCAAGTAACTTATATTCTTCAAAGATTCCATTCTGATTACTGCTATTTCTCTTGGCCTCTGTCCTCAGGGACAGGGTTTATCCAGTTTATCCTGGCACTAGTCTATCCAATAAACAAATTCAATAGCTTAGCTGGATACAAATTCAATACTCAAGAATCATTTCATTTCTGTACACAACAATAACTCATAAGAGAGAAATTAGGGATATAATAACATTCAAAATAGCTTCCAAAGATACAAAAGACAAATACTTTGTTATACAGGTCTTGCTTTGACTTGCCCTTGATCACCCAGCAAAAAAGCTTAATTACAAGGCATGAAACGCAGAGCTAGACTGATGAGATGAGCTGTAGGAGGCTTGGATCAATAGTCTCCACCGTTGCAAGTTTAACTGGTGGCCCACTGCAACTGTGGAACATTGGACTGTGTGTACCTCTGCTTCCTCTTAATTCAAAGAGGAGAATTTTTTTTTCTTTCCTTAGGAACATCAATAGGAAGGTGGGTCATGCCCACACACTGTGCTCTTTATAACTATTGTGAGGACAATATACAATGTGTCAACTGTTAAAAAAAGAAAGAGAAAAAAATTAATATTTATTGAAAGTGTTAATGTTTAACTGATCAATCTTATACACCGATATCTATTAATCTAAACTGATCCAATGATGAAAATATGTAATATAACCATTGTTAAATTTAAAAAAATAAATTTAAAAATAGCTTCCAAAATATGAAATACTTAGAAAGTAAAAGATACACAGGCTGAAAATTACAGTACACTGTAAAAGGAGATCAAAGAGGATATTAGAAAATGGAAAGATATCCCTCATTGATAGGTAAAATAACCAACATTCTGAAAATGGACATGTTTCCAAAATGATTCTGCAGGTTTGGAATCAAAAATGCCCTTAGCATGCCTCACAGACCTAGAGAAAACATTCTGAGCAACAAAAGCAAGTGAGCAGGCACCACAATCCCTGATTTTGGAGCTGGGGAGATAGCTCTGAGGCACAAGTGCCTGCTGGGCAAGTCCAAGGTCGTGAGTATGAACCCTGGTCCCACAAAAAAAAAAAAAAAAAAAAAAAAAAAAATCCCTGTTTTTTTTTTTTTTTTTTTTGTGTGTGTGTGTGTGTGTGTGTACAGTCTTTATTTGTTAAAGCACCATTAGTGCTCCTTAGGACATAGCAATGATTGTCCCTACAGAAATAGGCTATGTACAGAACTTTACAGAACAGGGGCAACACTAGCTGTGGCTGGCTAAGCAGAGAACGCAGTTCAAGGTGGGAAGAGAACAGAAAGGGCCCCTACGAGTCAACTTCAGCTGCCATCAGTGTGCCTTGTGCTGGTCACAGACTGTAGGTTCTCATTTTGGAGGGTTTGGGTACAGTGTAGGAATTCAATTCCCTAGTGGGCTACACCCCTGGTTGCCGTGCCATTAGGTCAATGTCACTCAAGCTCCTGGCCAGCCAAACTCCAGCAGTGAAGAGTCCCAAATTGAGGATCAAGTTCCTCCAAAAGTCATTCCTATCGGTGGCAAAGAGGTAGGCGCCCCAAAGCCAGTTTCCCATGTTGTCCAGAATTTCAGGGGTTTCGTTTGCCGAGGTGGCAGCACCCATCGGGACCCCACTGGAAACCATTCCAGCACCTACGACCTCACTCCAGGCTTCACGCCCACAATCCCTGATTTAAAACTATACTACAAAGCTACTGTGATAGGGGCCCGGCGGGATGGCTCAGTGGTCTAAAGCCCCTGCTTGGGAAAGCTTGGGAGGCTTCAGGGACCGAGGTTCGATCCCCGGCACCACATGCTGCGCCAGCCCTGCCCTCGTGGCGGGCTGAGCTGGCCATAAAAATGAGTGAATAAACAAACAAAGGTTCTGAAACAAGAAAAAAATAAATAAATAAAATTTTAAAATTCTTTAAAAAATAAAATAACAAAAATGTTGCTGGAAAAACTGGTTTTCCTCATGCTGAAGACTAAAATGAGACATATTTCTTCTCATGCACTAAAGTAAAAAATGGATCTAAATATTAAAACAAAAACATTAAATCTACTGAAAGTCATAGAAGTAAGCAGAGAGTTCATGAGCAAAACCAGAACTATATGGGAAGTACTTTGAAGAATCAATAATTGAGCTCTTGTCTTATTAAAAAATTTTTCCACATCCAAAGAAATTGTCATCAGAGTTATGAGAAAACCCATAGAGTGGTTTTAAACTTTAGTCAATTGTCCTTTAGGCAAAGAACTCCTATCCAGAACATAAAAGGAACTAAAGAAAATCAGGGCTCCCAAATTCAAAGACCCAATTCAAAAATGGCCATCTGAGATATAAATGTGCTTCTCAGATGAAGAAATACAAATGGAAGATAAATATATGGAAAAATGTTCAACATCATTGCTCACTGAAGAAATGGGAAAGGAAACCCTGAGATTGCATCTCACCCTAGAATAAAATAGCCAGTATTGAGAATTTAACCAATAACAGGGCCCGGCAGGATGGCTCAGTGGTCTAAAGCACCTGCTTAGGAAAGCTTGGGCAGCTGCAGGGACCGCGGTTCAATCCCCGGCACCACATGCTGCGCCAGCCCTGCCCTCAGGGCACGCTGAGCCGGCCATAAAAATAAATAAACAAACAAACAAACAAAAGTTCTGAAACAAGAAAAAAAAAATAACCAATAACAAATGCTGGCAAGGCTGAGGGAAAAACAATCTTTCTTCACTGTTGGTAGGAGTGTACAGTGGTACAGTTACTGTGGAAGTCAGTGCAGAAATTCCTCAGAACAGTAGAATTAGAGTCCCAGCTATTCTCATTAGGGGTGTTTTTCCAGAAAAACTGAAAACATCATACTAGAGTGACATATGTGCACTCATATTTATATCAGTACAATTTGTAATATATAATATATGTAATATATTGGAAACAATATGTCCTGGAAACAACCCAAATACTCATCAACCAAGGAACGGATAAAAATCTTGTGGTATCAGAGTGCCATCGAGTACTACTCAGTTACAAACTCTAGACTTACATAGAGAAATGGATGAAACTAGAGAACACACTCATAAGTGAAATTAATAAATCAGATTCATGTGTAAAAATATTATCTCCATACTGTAAGAAAATGAAAGATAACATCCAAAAAGTACAATAAATACTGTACAAGAGAAAGAAACTGCTGAAAAGGAAAGAACAAGTAGGGTAGGGAAAGGAGAAAAGCAGCAGGAAAAGATACATAGATATATATATATATATATATATATATTCTATATAACTTAGATAATTTACTACTAATCTCTATTAGTTCATTGAAAAGAATGATTTGTGCTTATATTATTTGATCAATTTTGAACACCTATATCTTGTAATCTAGGTACTTTGAAAAGAACAATATGCAATATAATAACCACTGTTAATTTCCTGTTATCTTGTTTTGAAATTCTTCATTAGTGTTTTTTGTCTTTAATTTAAAAATCCAACTTAGACCACGGGCAGGCAAGCTGAGTCATTTCTTTGGGGCCTTACAGGAAGTTGGTGTGCGTGTTTTTTTTTTTTTTTTTTTTTTCTTTCCCTTATAGATGGAACCTAGAACCTGCGCCTACTAGGCAAGGGCTCCATGGCTGAGCTACACACCCAGCCCCCAGCTGTTGTGAGGTTTATGGTAATTTGGGGCACTGTGGGGGCAATGGTTTAAAATGATGGAGAGCCTACCTACGTGCACTGGGCTTTGGAATTCTGGCTTTGAGGGACTAAAGCAGCTCTTGCACATAAAACAAAGAAGTTGATTATGCTGGTCTTTTGAGTTCCGCCAGGGTCGGCTTCCTAGCTTTTTATGTGGACTCCAACCTGGAGCTCTGTGGCCTTTACCTCTGGATCCACCCGTGGTGGCAGCCACCACATCACTGGACACTGAGGCTGCAGATGGCTGGTTATTTCCCAGCAAGTTTACACCAGTAAGAAAACCTATTCTCATGCTTTTACAGAGAGAGGAAAGGCTTCAAACTCCAGAATTCAGTGATGCAATTCAGGGGGTAAGCCTGTCATTCAAGGGTGACGGAGATGCACTCCACCTTCTGTACAACAGATTACTCAATCAGCACAGTGCGTTGTGTCTACATCACAAAGCAAGAGGACTCCTGCCAGTTTCCCTGAAGGGTTCACTCAGTCATAACAGGTGTTTTTATTTCACTTCTAGAGGTCTTTGGAAAGCCTTTGGCACAAGTCAACTTTTGGCGTGAAAGCTCAACCTGAGGGAAGTTCCAAGTTACAGAAAACCTTTCTTGGGCTAATAAAATTCCTCCGACTCTTTCATTACCAGCTGCCTCCCTCTGCTTCCAGGAATTTTTTATTTTGAGAGGTCTTTCACAGGCTTACACCCACACAGCATACTGAAAGCTTTATCTTCTATCTTTGAGGAGTTGAGACGCTCCTTTTGTACTTGGACACTAAGTCTGTCACTTGGTTGAGCTTCAGAGGCCTTGCTTAGCCAGGATCAGGCATTTGTGGGATTTGTTTCTCTCCTCTGGCGAGTTCACCGTACAAGTCTTTCTCACTCGTTTGCGTGCTGTCCCTTGCCTGACCAACGGCTTTCTTTGTCTCCGTCTTGCTTGTTTTTCTTCTCTGCCTAAGACTCACTCGTCATGCTAGAAACTTCGTTGCTTTCATTCTTCTTCATTATGATCTTCAAGCTCCACTACATTAAAGCACAAAGCCAAGGCAAGCACTTCGTAGGCCTGTTTGCGCCACCAGCGACACTGCTGTCTCCTGATACCCAGTGGGAGCTCCCTGCATCGTCATGAAATGTGTCTGGTGGCAGGGAACATTGTGGTGGTCAGCTCCTGCCCCAGGGGTGGCTTTCATCTACTTCATTCCTCCAGATTCTTTGCAGTGGAAGGTTAAAGCCTCTCCGCCCTCTGATGATGCATCTCGGGACACTCAGCCGTATGTTTAAACACATATACAGATGATAGGACGAGGGAAAGGTCACAAGCTTGTCGTAATTTCAGAGGAGAGCTGCCCACTGTGATGGACTGGATGCAGCTGCAGTCCAAGGTTCAGAAGCTCCATTATGAAGCATTCCCCTGGGTCTGCTCTGAGAAGGCTTTAGCACTGGTCAGCCCATAGAAGTTTCCACACTGAAACACAAAGGCAGATTTCAGTTTCAGAAATGTGGCCGCAATGAGCACCCCAAAGGCAGGGTAGGACTTGAGTAATTTCTGGGTGCAGAAAAAAAACCATCCCTCAAAATCAATTTGGAATTAAATTACCAGGACTTCAGCTCCCAGTCCCCACACCCCACTGCATGTAAGGCAACGAGGACAACTCACTAGCTAAGGGACATTCTTCTTTACTAGATAGTGGTGTGCATAATAGATTTTGGTTTTGGATTCAGGCTCTTCTGTTTGTTTATTTCTGTTTATGGCTGGCTCAGCCTGCCCTGAGGGCAGGGCTGGTGCAGCATGTGGTGCCGGGGATCGAACCACAGTTCCTGCGGCCACCCAAGTTTTCCCAAGCAGGTGCTTTAGACCACTGAGCCATCCTGCCAGGCCTCAATTCAGGCTCTTTTGAAAGTCTTACTATTCATAAACTAAAAGCATGAAATGCAGTGTCAAATCTATGTAGATTTTGGGATGATTTTTTTTGTGTGTGTGGTACTAGAGATTAAACAAAGGTCTTTGTACCAAGCTACATCCTTAGTAATTTAAAAAATATTTTAGGGGGCTGGGAAGATAGCTCAGCAGCCTAAATGCCTGCCTGGCAAGCTAAAGGACTTTGGTTTGATCTTCACTACTCCATGTCAGGCTGGTCCAGAACCCTGGATGCTCTGTGCCAGCCACCAAAACAGGGCATGGTGGCACATGCCTGTAATCCCAGAACTAGGGAGGCTGAGCCAGGAGAAATGCTGGGAGTCCAAGCTGTGTAGTGAGACCCTATACCTATGTAAATAAATGATTAAAGAAAAAATAATAATATTTTTGAGTGAAAGTCTTACTAAGTTTCCCAAATTTGGTTTGAACTTGTGAGTTTGCTGCCTCAGTCTTCAAAGGAGCCAGACGTGCACCAGTGCATTTCGCTTGTTTTTGTGTGTGTGTGTATGTATTTTAGGGAAGGTTCTATAGGGTGTTCAGGGTCTCACTACTAGATTGGACTCAGTGATCCACCTGTTTACGGCCTTCCAAGAGCTGGGGTTACGGGCGCGCGCCACCATGCCCAGTCTCCATTGCCATCTCAGCAGCCCCAAGGGTGGGATTGACTCCCCGGCCCTTGCACCTGCTTGCAGGTGCTTTAAAATGCTATTTGGCTGGCTCTATCTGGCCTGGTTTCATCTGGGCTTCCTTTTACCTTCCTTAGTCATCCTAAACATCACCTCTAACACCACGTGCTCACCGCTCAACCCATGTTCCCTGTTCTCTCTTCCAAAGATCCACATTCAGATAGAAAGGTCAAAGGAGTCTGCATGATTCGGAACCACCAGGAAGGCCCTTTCCATCGAGGACATTGAGCAAACTTCATCAGGATGCTTCCTGTGGAATTTCCACAGAGTGGGGAAATGGTTCTGTGTTGCAGAGCTCGCTCTGTGGAAGTCATAGCACTGAGGAACTGGGACCATAATTCTGACCTGAAGCTAGCCTAAGCATTTTGAATAAGTTTTATGGGGCAAAAAGTTAAAGCTTTTGTGATAGCTGTCCTAGAAAAACCAAAGCACAAGATTCTATCACTCACTGGTGGGATGACCCTTCATATCTCCATAACTTCTGCTCTTACTGTATCGATGGTACATCCAAATCTGGACTAACTTGACCTTCTCATTGTTTTATTAGCTGCCAGTTAAGAGCAGCTCTAGACTATTAATATCAACTTCGAAAGTTAGTTGAATGTCATTGATAGGAAAGCTAACACATTATTAAAAATTCTTAGAAGTCATTTTTCCTTCAGTAATAGTCATAGCCCTTGTGTAAGTGGATTTCAGGATATGATTACTGAATTTATTTGAAAATCATTTCCAACAAATACAAAAACCTGCCAGTCCCCATAATTTTTAATGGGGCTGCTTTCCAACATGGAAGTCCATGAAAAGGCAGAAGAGTAAAGTCTGCTTTTACTTCTGGCCTGGAATAAATCACAGCCTTTTTCTCAAGTGTTTATGTAAGTGGCCATTCATAGACTATTTTACATGAAACATGGTAAAAATAAGCCTGGCTGAAATAAAGGCTTCATAAAACTAAGTTGGGGCAAGAGCCTATGGTCTTAGGTTGCTTTGTTGTATTTTCTTCATATTTTCTATTCAGCTTCACCTTCCATTGTCTGTTTCATATTAAGGACAAAAGAATTCACTTAAAGAATGATCTGTGGGGGGCGGTATTCCAGTATAGCATCTGTAAGGGAAGGGAGAGCAAATCTTAAGTGTTTTCAGTGTTTTGCCCAGAGTAGATGTTCAGTAAATACTGGTTTAATGAACTAAACAAAAATAAACCCAGTAAATGACTAATTGGAATGATAGACACAGATGTCTCTCTTTGAAAAGCAACACAAACTAATGCTTTAAGTTGATCCCATCCTAAAGGTTCATTATGGAAAATCTTTCAACTTCTCCTAAAATAGTTTAAAAAATAAAAATGCAGTGAAAATCAAAACATGAGGTACACATAATGCTTATGACGGCTTACTGCAGAAGTTTTGGAGTTCTTCAAGTATTAAGACTGGTGACCTCCACACGGACGACAGGAGAGCGAGGGTCCCAGGCAGGTCGTTTTGCCACACGCATCCAGTCCTACCCATCTGAAATGATAGATGACAAGGACCTCATCTGCTGGTCCCAAATTTTGAGCAAAGGGTGAACCAGCTAACAGAATTGGCAAGTGGTACTTGTACCCATGCGTTTGGGAAGGTTTCTCTTCACACACCTGGCATCTCTTTCTGGTGTTTGTCAGCTCTCTAAAGGACTACCAGAAAACTTGTTGGCCAGCCAAAGTGAGACTCAGGGGATCTAGGGCAATAAAGAAGGATGCTGGCTCGATCCCAGAGGAGCCTTAGAGAAATCAAGGTCATGGAGCCAGGGTCCAGGCTCACTCGGCGTAAGGCTAGCTGGTCTGCAGGGGTGCATGCTAGGGTTGAGCAAAGTTCGTGATACAGCAGTTGAGGACTGAGGAACACCTCAGTCAGGAGCTTCAGGGGCGTTTTAGTAAGGAAAGCTCTCTCTAGGCAAGTTGTTTGCCTAGAATCCTGTTTGCTTCTTTGTTGATAAACTGACTTGCAGGAGCTTATTGCAAGAATCGGTGAAATTATAAATTTGTATGTGTCTGTTGACACAGGTGGCCCGGCTTCCTGCCTCACTCACTTTCCCCCCTGAGCATGGAGCTTGCTGGGCACTTGGTGGTCTCAGCTTTCACAGGTTAAGGAGCCAGAAGCTAGGGGATCCTTGTTTCCTGTGACTTGAAAACGGAGGAGAAGGGGCAGAGATAGGAGAGTGGTGAAAGGGGTAGATGCCGTAGATTAGAAATTTACATAGATCTGTAAGATTATCACACGTCCAGTAGGCAGGACTGGAAAATAATCTCATTTTAAGAGGGCTACAGGCACCAGAAATTTCATTAGAATTATGCTTGCCCTGTAACAAGTACATGAAAAAATAATAATCCTGTGCCAAATATATAACAAAAAAAGAAAAGAAATCAGACTTGCTAACCCATTCCATAGTAATAAGCCTAAAATAGAATTTTTGCCTGCAACTCAGCTGAAGAATTGAGCAAGACCAACGACTGTTCTGGAAACATCAAGTCTTTTTTTTTTTTTTTTTTAAAGAATTTTTAAATTTTATTTATTTATTTATTTTCTTGTTTCAGAACTTTTGTTTGTTTGTTTGTTTGTTTTTATGGCTGGCTCAGCCTGCCCTGAGGGCCGGGCTGGCGCAGCATGTGGTGCCAGGGATCTAACCACAGTCCCTGAAGCCGCCCAAGCAGGCGCTTTAGACCACTGAGCCATCCTGCCGGGTCCCAACATCAAGTCTTTATAAAGATTTCTTTATCTGAAGATAAATACAAGGAACATTTACATGGAACATATAGTAACTAAGGGCTAGAAACTACATTTATAAATTCACAGAAGTGTCCTATCATTTGGAACTCAGAAAAAAAAAAGGGTGCTACTGGACATCATTGCTGGTCAATGACCTGACCACTATGGAAAGGGAGTAGAACATCATAGGCATACAGAAATTATGTTATTTGTATTTTAGGGATGCATCTACTGGGTGTTTAGGTCTCACTACTAATTGGACTCATAGTGATCCACCTGTTTACAGCTTCCCAAGAGCTGGGATTCAGGCACACACACACCACCATGCCCAGTCTCCACTGCTATCTCAGTGCACCCCTGGGGTGGGGTCGGCATGGCAGGCCAGGGGATCCAATCCCTGGCTCCTGTGCTCTGCCTGCAGGCGCTTTAATCTACCTGGTTTTTGTTGTTGTTGTTTAATATTTTTTAAAAGAATTTATTCTATTTTATTTTTTTCTTATTTCAGAACTTCTGTTTGTTTATTTATTTTTATGGCCGGCTCAGCCTGCCCTGAGGGCAGGGCTGGCGCAGCATGTGGTGCCGGGGATCGAACCACGGTCCCTGCTGCCGCCCAAGCTTTCCTAAGCAGGCTCTTTAGACTACTGAGCCATTCTGCCAGGCCCCCAAAACAGATGCTTTAATGCACTGAGCTATCTGGCCAGCTCGGTATAAATTTATATAACTTTAAAAAACCAAGATAGGACAAGTGAATTTTCTTATAAAGCATACTAGTGTTAGTTTGTAGATAATTTCTAAACATACAATTTGGTTTGTTAGAAGCTATTTTTCTACAAATTGACTGAATCTGAGAGAAGTTTCGAAAAAACATATAAGCTTATTTCTTTACCTTTTATTCATATACTGCATATGTTATAAGTACATATATTTACCTATCACAAAACAATTAAAAATGAAACATGAACTCATTAATTATATGTTTAAAAACTATGTGGCCATAACAGTACTATCTTGACACCAGTCATAAAATTAAATGAGAAGCAGTCATTTTCTAAATGGAAAGTACCTACCCAATTTGACCCTGCTGAATTTTACTACAGATTCTTTTTTCATCTGTGGTTCTGTATTATCCAGAAGATAAATGCTTAGGTCTACTGCCAGGGCAAGCCCCCAGCACCCATGAAGGGTCAGGTAGAATTTCCAATCTGAACGGGCAAGGATTTATACACTGAATAATCAAGAGTGAAGTGCTAACACTTCCTCCATTTCACTTGAAGAATCTGGGTTCATCCTGGGTTTTCTAGGAGCTTGACTTTCCTTTAGAAAGGAATTTGTGGATTCCCCAATGGGAATCAGCGTCATTCCTGGGTATGGGACGAACACAGTGATCCGTTGCTCCTTAGTCACACACCCTCTTCCAACTCAGGTTGGGAGCTGCGCAAATACACTTACATATTTTTTCAGAAATAGTTCTGATGTGATGCTCTCTTAAACAATACTTTTAAATTATATTTGTTTTGTGAAAATGTAGAAAATGAAGTACTTTTTCTTTGGCTAGGTACCTTTGGACTAAATAAACAAACCTCTGTTTTTGAGAATTGTGCACAGATTTTAATACACAACTGTGAGTGTGAAATTCCAAACAAGTCTATTTTATAAACAAAATCTGGAAACAATGAGCAAAAAGGTCATGTTGGATTCTTTATGAATCCTATTTTAATTTAGTCCAAATTTTTTATTCACAGATCCAACAGGAAGATTGTCACATATTAACCCTGATTCTAATATGCCAGCTCTCAATACATTGGAAGAAACAAGTTGGTAGTCACTCTGACTTGGCTGAAGAGAGCCCAAGATGCTATTTTTGGTCCATGTTTGTTTGTACTTTGACTCCTCAGTACACATCTCCTTTAGAACTTGGATTTCTGTGTGGGATGTAACTATCAGACAGAGAGGAGGTGTTCAATTGTTCTAACTGGCCTGAGTGCTTATAGCGCAGGGACGTGGGGCTCTACGTGCCACTGGGACAGTGACCCTGGATCCCCCAGAGAGTGATGTGGTGGGGGTGGGTGAAGTTCAGGCTTTCTCAGAGGCAGTGTCTTCCTCCACAGAGCTCCTAAACGTTGATTCACAACAGCCACGCTAGGGCCAGAGAGATAGCTCAGCACCTGGTGTGGTTCGATCCCCAGCACCACATGCCCTGCCAGCCCTGCTGTTAGGGCGCACTGAGCCAGTCAAACAAACTAACTAAAGCACAAAAGTCGCAACAGGCAGAATGAGGAACAAAGCAGGCTGCATCTCCAGGGAATTTCCAATGTCTGATCTGTGAACAGAAAGAGAAAAGAAGTGGGAAAAAAAAAAAAAAAAAATCCACAGGGTGATTCGCCTGCCTCAGCCTCCCGAGTGCTGGGATTGCAGGCGTGCACCACACACCTGGCCGCACGCACCACACACCTGGCCGCACGCACCACACACCTGGCC
>PVJA010052211.1:0-12522 GCA_004027025.1 Myocastor coypus
AAAAAAAAAAAAAAAAAAAAAAAAAAAAAAAAAAAAAAAAAAAAAAAAAAAAAAAAAAAAAAAAAAAAAAATCACCTCCAACAATTACAGCTTAGTTAAATGTATAGTTCAAAGGGAAAAGAATCTTCTTCAGTGAGTAATCTCTACCATACATGCAAATTGACTAGATTTTTCTTATTAATAGCATCAGTTTGAGGATTGGTCCCTTCAGGAGGCAGATTGCTAGGGTTCAGTTAGGGCTTAGTGTATCTGAAACTAAGGAGAAGAGGTAAATCGCGCAAAAGAAGAGCATGGTAAGCATATGTCTAATGGAAGAACATCTTTTGTGATGTTCCTAGAAGAAAAGATACCCAGGAGAAATAGCTTTGCCAACAGTGCTAGTAACGTTTCACATTAGGAAATTCATATTTAGGTTAGAATATATTCTGGGATAAGGGAAGTGCTTATCGGAACACTTTGGCAAAGGGATAAGTGAGCTGGCCCTAGTGCCTATGCCAATGCAAGACCATGAAGAGACAAAATGAGTGTCTCCATCACTTGAGTCAGTATCCTCCTTCCATGTTACATAAAAAAAAGGAAAGGCACCTTATTGAGAGTGAGAGTGACATGTAGAATATAGCCTAAAGATTCTCAAAGATACACCTTTATGTTAGGGATAGGAAAAATATAATATCAAAACTTCAAGTTCAGAACTTGAACTCAACTACTTCGTATTAGTAACTTTAATGCTGATTAAAGTACAAGAAAATATGCAGGCAATATATTTTCTTTCCATCTCACATGCTAATAGCTAGAAGCAAGCTTTTTAAAAGAAACTCAACCTGAAGTTGTAGAATTTAACTGGAATTTGCTAGACTTATAGTTAAAGCAGTATGTTAATCTCTTGCCACTCTTGGATATGACCTTGAACAAGAGAAAGCCGGTATGAGAAGGGCCTTGCTTAAGCCAGCATTGCTCAGCATTCACAGGCAGCTGCCCACAGGGACCTGGAACACAAAAGCCATTTTATCTTTTGTGCAGTTTCCAACTCCAGCAAAACTTCTCATTTCCTGTTCCTTATGTACCTACAACGTGTTTTCCACTTGCATTAGCTGACACAGCAACATGAAAAAAAAAAAAAAAAAAGATTTTAATTTCATTCTTTTTCAGTTGAGCACAGTGGGGAAAGGTGGAGCAAAAGTCAGCTTAATATGCAGCAGTCGCCACACAGCTAGGATGTGGTCACTTGTATTCAGATAGTAGCAGGGGCAAAGCATTTCACATCAAAGGAAGAACTAAGGTCACAGCTAATTTAAAGCATAATGTTTAAGATGTAGTTCTTGGGTGGCATAAATTTCACAAAAATGTAAGTGTACCAATGTAATTTCTCAACCCCGTGTTTGACAACTAAACCCTAGGCCACTGAACAGGAGCACGAGGCATGGTGTATGTGAAAATGTATTGTTCATATCTGTTAGGACATTTACCCTGATTTTTATCAGGAAGTGGTATAACTATGTGTACATTTTCACAAATATGCATTTATCATTGTAGACTAAGAGAATAGACAAACTGTGGAGTCATAGAAGGTCATTTGAATTTTTTTCTTTTTGAATGTATTTAGTGCAGGGTCTCTAGGTTCTCACTACACACACTGAACTCACAGTGATCCCCTTGTTTTCAGCCTCCCAAGTGCTGGGATATAGGTGTGTGACACTGCCGAGTCTCAGATGCTGTCTCAGCATACCCTGGGGGCAAGTCTGGCACAGCAGGCTGGGGATCGAACCCTAGTCTCTGCCTAAGCAGCCAGCGTGGTCCACTGAGCTATCTGACTGGTGTGTAAATAGAAAATTTTAATACAAGCTAGAAGGCTGGTATAATTTGTGAACTAGTTCAGGTTATTCTGTCTTTCAGTTTATTCTTTCTACTCTGTACAATGAAGACATTGAACTACACTGGCTTATTTAATATGCTAAAATGCAGTACAGAGGCACTGTACCCACCTCTACATTTAACTTCAGAAAATCAATACAATGTATTGACTATGATATAAAGAAAATAAATAGCTTTTTCAAAAATGATACTCATATACAGAAACGCTCAGGCAGAACTACACAGAAGACAAAACTATAGAGGTCTGATTATTATGCCTATAGAGAATGAAATTAACTCCCAAAGTAGCAAATGAACACTGATAGAGGATGCATTAGGTCTAAAACCCCATAAGTGATATTTACCAAAAGAAAAACATGAACTAAAATGATGATTAAGGAATTTTAAGTCTTAATTAGTTCACAGGGCATTCATACTGTTGAAAACTACCTTATATGTCAAAACCTTATATGCCTAAACTTAATTTCCGTTATGAAGAATTGAGACAGAGCTAAAGTCAGCTAATTATAGAAAGAGGACAACAATTTGTTATGAGAAACTCTTCTGAGAATTGCAGCTATTTAGAATTCCTTAACTCCACCAGTTAATCATGAAAATCCAATAGTATTCAGTGCAACTATATGATAGATAGATAGATCAATAGATTGATAAGTGGTCCTCATTGGTAGTAGCTAACAATTTCCATGGTGTAAATACTTCAACAGTGGCCTGTGTCCAACTACTAACATGATTCTGTTGCATACAGAGCTGGAATTAGCTTCTGTAACAATCAGTTCTCATATCTCTTTAATCATTGTGTTAAACATGCATATGACAGTCCATCCTCAGAGACTGACTAAACAAAAGCATCTATTGATTGCTACCATTCTTTATGATATTGTTCCTAAGTCTGACATTGTCAATTTTTCCCATTTTGTGTCATTTGTTTAAAAATATAAATGTTTCCTACACTGAGTATATTAGAAAAAGAATTCCTTTCTGGTGCTAAATATTCTAGTAAAAACATATCATTCCAAATATATCATTCCTAAGGCAGTTTATTTATTGATTCATTCAGGACTTATTATACATGCCAGGTTCTACTTTGGTTTAGGGACAACCACTTATTTATCTGCATGTATTTCATAAGGTAATGCAAACATAACAATGCTTTCTGATAACTAAAGTATTTCAAGGAACTGATAAAACAGATGCACATCTGGAAAGGTTAACTGTATGAAGAGGATAGCACATTCAAGCATAAATAAGATAACTATGAACTCATTTTTATAATACTTACATTTGTCTACATAAATATCATAGAAGTACTACTTTTACAAAGTTAGCTGTTTATATTAAAATGCTATATGCTATAGGAAAATTAAAATGAATCTTTTAGCTTATTTAGAATGTTTACTTAACTGCTGTCTTACTAGTAGTGTATACTATGGAAATTTTATGAAATGAAAATAGAGATTACAATTACTTACTGTGCTGTTAGTGTTGAGACTATTAGAAAAAACCCACAGAACAGTGTTTTCCAGGAACAGCATTAACAGTATTATATTTCTCATCTATCTGCTGATATAAATCTATATATTTACATATCTACATATAGCTAGCCTTTGATGAAAAACCACTGGGAACTCCAGTATAATTGACTTTCTGTCTATTTAGTGACATTTTGATCTTCTAAATGTATCTTTTAAACACAATGATTAAATTTGAGACTGCACAGATATAATATTTAAACTACCCTTCCAATGCATTGATTCAAATTTCCATCTGTTAGCTATGAAAACTACAGTCAATAACAGGATAGGACAAAAGATAATAATTCTAGGCAACTTGGACAAGCAAGATAAACGGAGCAAGAAGTGCACTGAATAATTTCTGCCCCCTTTTATCCTAGGAAGTTACAGCCATTGAATTACTTCATATTTGTAACACTCTAAACTTTCATTTCCTCTTTAGTGGTCAAATTTTGTCTAAAGTAAAGAAAGCTAGGTTTATAAAACCCTAGATGGAGGAAAAAGAGAGAAATATATGTGTGTGTATATATATATGTGTGTGTGTGTGTGTGTGTGTGTGTGTACATGTATATGGTATTACTGTTATATATTACTGTATACAAATATGATATATATTTATACATGCATATATTTATGTATACATATAAAAAATAATAATGACTTTGAATTTACCCAAAATTTTGGAATTCAGGACGTTATTTTTGTAAAATGTGAGAGTTGTAATTTTCATTTTATATATGTAAAAACAGAGGCCTAGGATGTAGCCCCAATCACATTGCTACACACTGACTTTACATTAGGTTTTCAGACTTAAAAATACAACTCCTTAAGTCAAAATCCATGGACTATACATGCACTGAGAGGGGTGAGATGATCTACTTCACAATAATATAAAAGAGCCCAAAATTAAGGAGCACAAGGTACATTTATTTTGGAACTGGAACAATATGGATGTCACACCGAGCTGACTGCTTCTACGACCTTTGCTCAAACTTCCAACATTCTAAAAGCTTTGGCATGCAATTCTTACAATCTTTTTTAAGAAAGGTTCAACTTTAGTTTATTTAAATCTGTTTATAAGTAAAACAGTAAATAAAAAGCACTTAATTTCATGTTTAAAAAGTATTTATGTGGTACAGGGAAGACTCACAGTGACCCTCCTGGCTCTGCCTCCCCAGAGCTGAGATTACAGGCATGCACCAACATTCCAGTTTTCAGGGCCAGCAGGGTGCCTCAAGGGATGGGCACAGGGTGTCCTACCGGGGTGGAACTCCAGCCTTGTGCTTTCCAGACAGGTACTTAGACATCAGAGCCATCACCCCAGCCCTATTTTTATTTTAAATACCTCTGACAAAGTCATTACACATAGATAAAAATCATTTTACAACATCAACCAAAATTTTCTCATTTTTTCTATTAATTTTTTCAGATAGATGTAGTTGTCTTTTTACATTTTTCAAATATAAAGGCAACAAAAATTTAATTTTATACAACCTTAAAATGACTAAATGATTGATTAGAAATGAGCATAGACTGGAGCTAAAGTTGAACGAGCTGATGAATATGAACCACCAGTTCAAGAGTCTGTTTAAGATCCAGATTTTTAATAGTGATAAATAAAAGTCCTATTTGTGAAAAAAAAAAAAAAAACTAATTACATTATGAAATTTTCATTTTACCCCTATTTTGGTGCACAATGATTGTAAAGAGTAATCAATTTCATATTAACAGATTTGTACATGCACATAACAAATTTAAATACCCCCTGAGCACCACTTTTGCCCTAACCCATACCACAATTTCACATTTTTGAGTGAGTTTCTATGTGCATAATGTATTTTTATCATAGTGTCTCCACTATGAAATTTCTTCATTTCCTCTATGATATCCTTGACAACGACTGATCTAGTCACTTTGTGACCATTTTCTTTGATGGATTTCCCATAGTAGCATTATATAATTCAATAGAATTATTCTCAATATTATTCTCTATAGCAACATAGCTGATGATTTTTTTTTTATTGCTTGAATTCATGCTACACTAATATTTTGGCTTAAAGTGTATTTCTTATAAATGTATCATTGTATATGAAGTATCAGTCTCTCAAGGTCTTTACATTGAAACACTGTAAAATGTTATACCTAGGTTTCTAAAGAAACATTCACAATCTGAAAATCCCCAGAATTTTTGAGAAGCTCAGAAACTTCACTAAGTTTCTCAAGAGGGAGCCAGGATCCTCGCCTAGAACATCCTGAGCTTGCGGAAGAGGAAGGCAGGAGAGATGGTGTGTGTGGACAGACTGCACCCGGTGTAGGGAGTCGAGGATGCCTGCTCAATGCCTCCTCATGTCTTGGCTGCTTTTTCTGTCTTTTGCTTCTTTGAGATGTTGCCCCTCACCATGCCACCTAGACACGGGTCAGCTGGTGACTGAACGCTCCACAAACAGTGAGCTAAACAAACCTTTCCCTCCTTTGGGTATCAGGGATTTGGTCCCAGCAACAAAAGTAGCCATGACACTCAGCAAGCAATCTTTTACTATCTTCAGAAAAAGTGTATTATTAGTTGAAAAATTACCCACTGAAGTTCAAAGTTTGTATTTAAGACATGAGGAACTATGTAGCCTACAATTTGAAAGTTTAGAATCCCAATACTTTACTCACAGCTAGCTTTGAAATGGGCATGATCCTTAGTAGTGTGATACTCTACATTAAAGATTAATAGTAATATATTAAGATCTGGACAGAATCTTGATAAATAATCTTTATTAAGGTAGTCAGAAAAATAAATGATGTCTTTTTTATTTTACTTCTGGGCTACAGTTCTGAATTCACCCATTTTGTATTCAAATTATATCATATTAAACTACATTGAAGAGTAGATATATTTTGATTGATTAAATAACTTTTCTATTTATAAGCTTCTGGGGCATGTTCTCAGCACAATTATTGAAATACATATTAGCAATGAGAAGTGGCTAAGTGATTGGAATAAAAATCAGATGGTATAGTAACTATTCAACAATTATCAGTGAAAATCATCCAATTGTTAATAATTGGTAAGATTCTCTAAAATATAAGAACTGTACTCTTTAAAAATATAGTTCCCAATGAGAAATACATTTTTCTACTAAAATGTAAATAATTAAGTAGGAAAACAAAGTATCAATAGTCGCATCATCATGAAGTACAAGCCTACAAGTCATCAAAATATAAATGAACATTTAAAATGAGCTAACTATGAAACAGGATATCAACAATTACAAGAGGTAACATTATCTTCAAAAATGTATAATTTAACATGAATAAATTCTGCATTTTACTTTTTGCAAGTTTAAATTTGCTACTTTTTTAATTAATGCATAAAAGACACTGCTTCATATTAATGACTATATAGACAAAATGATATTGTATACAATTTTAAGAAAAGTTTAAGTTACTCACTAACTTTAAATCTAGAGGAACACTGAGCAAATATTATACTGGACCCCAAAAACCAAGAGTGTCACTAACTGTGTGCATGAAGTTCATTGTCAACTTGTGTACAGTCAGAAGAATTTGAAACGCTCCTCTCAGTTCACACTGCTTAGTTCCTTAACAGTGTCCTGCTGGGTCTTGAGCATGCTCTGACCTTCCTTTATTCCAGCACTTTCCATGGATTAATATATTCATTTAACACATCATTCTGTGAACCTTGCCTATAGCAGGACACAACTGAAGGCAAAAGATACAGGAATAGATAAGTGTTGTATCTATGAATTCACAGAGCATGTGGAGTAACTAACAGCTATTTATAAAGTACTTAGTATGCCAAGTGTTTGGCCTACATTATATAAACTTTAAAACAGCTTTTTTAAACAAATTTTCTGGATACAGACTTTACCTTTTAAAGTTTCTTTGTGTAGGTCCAAGTCAGGATTTCGGGGGGTGGGGGGGTGGGGGGGTGGGTTGATTCTTTCTTTCTTTCTTTCTTTCTTTCTCTTTCTTTCTGGGAGGAAGGGGCCACAAAGCATTTAGGGTCTCACTATTAGATCAGACCCGTAGTGATCTGCCTTTTTACAGCCTGCCAAGAGCTGGGACTTGTTTTTGTTGCTTTAAATGTATTTGGTATAGGTTCTCATTACTCAGCTTGCATAGAGATCTTCCTGTTTTCAGCCTCCTCCATGCTGGGATTACAGGCATGCTCCACCACACCTAGTCTTGGTCATAGCTCAGCACACCCAGGGGCACGGTGTGGTGCTGAGGATCAGATGGAACTCCAGTCCCTGTAGTTGCCTAAGCAGGCTCTTAACTGAGTTACCTCACTGGCCCCAACTCAGGATTTCTTGTGAGAAGCAAAAGTAAATGCACTTTCTGTGTTTTGTTTTCTCCAAAAAACTAGTAAAGACATCACGATTTTATTGATTCATTCATATTGCTGAATAAAAATGTCATCTCTGAAAGAATGTAGAAGATCTACAATAACTGTTCACATTTTTTCACAAGTCATGGGATCTTGAATCAAATTATGTGCTCTTATCTGAAAAACTATTCTGAAGAATTCTGGGAAAATGCACAAATGTTGAGCATAAAGTTAGCCCTTAATTAATGCTCATTGGTAGACACTACTATAAAGATTTTAGAAATAGTATCTATGTTAAGAAAGAAGTAAATAAGTCAACAAAACCAAATCATAAAGAAATTTAAGGATTTGCACAAGAATTACAGCTCGTATCTCTGAGAAAAGAACTAGAATATCTATGGGGTTAAACTAATCCAAAGGATCCTGATTGGATCAGCAGACTTTCTCTAATTGATTTGGATAAAGAACTGCTAACATATTTGATAAGCTACAAGGACAAACCATGAATTCATGTTTCTTATCTATTTCTTAATATTAATTTCCTATATGTGTCCTTAACTTAAATTTATTTATTTATTTATTCATTTATTTATTTATGTAATAGGGAGCAAACTCAGAACCTTGCACTTGCCAGACGGGTGCTTACGCTACTGAGCTATCTCCCCCAGCCCCTTTCCAAATATAAAATATATATATGTGCATATATGCATGTGCACACACAGACACATACACATTTTCACACATATGCACATGCACACACACACACACACACACACACACACACACACACACCACAAAGCACAACGTGTGCACGTGCACACAGACACTCCCCAGGTGCATAGAAAGCATGTTGTATGCCAAGTTGTTTTCGACCATGGAAGATCTTTCAAGTGCAAACAAACTGCAAACAAACATTGCTCACAAAATAAGTACTTTATACAGCTGCTCTGAGATCAACACCTTTAAAATGTAATTGCTCATATAGGATGACACACTTGTTTGGGAATAATTGAACCAGGAAAAACTATAAAGACCTATATTTGCATAAAGTCCTTGAAATCTAAATAGTTGGTCCTTTCACTCATCACAAAAATATCTTTGTAAGAAACTGTATTTTAAATATCAGGATTATCAAGAAATGGAAGTTATAAATCCAAATTACCCCTGTAATTAAAGGGATGCCTTAAATGCAGCTCATTTGTGACATAATCTGTGTATCAAACTGTATCTCTCATTCTACTGAAAAAACCTGTTACTCATTTTATAAGAAAATTCTACATTGGTTTATGTTAAAAATGAACTTCTCTTTACTCAATCATATTGTTGTAGGCAGCCAAATTAGATAGAAATATTATAGGCAGTCAGATAGGACCAGGCCCTGGAGGGCAATATGGAAAGCAACTTGACTATACAGCTTTGCAAGAGACAGGCATCCCAGGTGTGGGTCTGACCTTAAAACAAGAGTAAAGAAATGCAGCCGCCTACTCACTTAAAGTTAAGTATCAGAGATTGATATTCTAAATGAGTATCTATCACCTTAAAAGAGCCTAAACAAGTCAGAAATTCAACCCCAACAAAAAGAACCCTTATTCTGTATTCATGTCCGCTTGTTACATGACTTGCTTCTCAATTTGCCTCAGATTTTATCAATTTTACCTGAACAGTGATGCTTGTAATCTCATTGGTCGATGATAACTTTGTCCCAACTCATGACCACCTAAGCAAGTTCCCCTGGTTTCACCTTAGGTCTGCCTTATCACATGGTTTTGCCCTATAAGAACCCTAAAAAAGACAATTTCCCTGGCAAGCTACTAGGGTCTCCCTTCTGTTCCTCTCTTGGACAGAAGCTTTCTTTCCCAATATTCTATTCTAAACCTCCATCTCATTCCTAAAATTCATTCTTAGGTTTTGGAGAACAGGAACTCCTCCAACTGTCTTTTTTTTTTTTTTCCAAGTGTCTTTTCAGGTTAGGAGATCAGTTTTTTCTTCCTGCATCAACATCAGGACAAAATTTCATGCCTATAAGTAAAATGCAGCCCCTTCTGCTCCCAAGACAATGAACTGGCAGTGGTAAACTTTGTTGATATAATAAAACTATAAAAACATTTAAAAATAAATCATTATCATTATGTAATGAAATTATGTGCCATCGAGGAAGAACAAGAACAATAAATTCATGCTTCATTGAGCCCCTTGGTTTTGAAGCTAACATCACCCTATTTATAGAAAGAAGGGTATGAATATTTGTTCTACGGCAGATTCCAAATGTACTGTTCTTGTGGAGACTGTATCCTGAATGTGTTATGTTATATAAAGCACTGCTGATAAAGACATAGTAACTACTCATCTAGAGCATTCATCTGGAAACAAACAGAAAAACAAGTATTGCAGGTCTAATTTTAAACTGGCATCTTACCACCTGCTCATCATCATTAGACATTCATGGTAGCATTTATTTAAATGAGATGAAACTGGGAAGAAAACATGGAGAGCAAGAAGCATATGAGGAAAAAAATGGGGCAGAAAATGATACTTCCTTCAATGAAATGTCTAAAATGGCAAAAATTTTAAATGCATTTCCATATTTACATTTCATACACATACATACATGGGATTTGAAAAAATAACATAGCCATATAAGCAAAAACTGAAATGACACAGTTCTTATTGGATAATTTCAATGATATGTAGATCCATTATTTTATTCCAGTCTGCCTTAACTCTCTAGGTGTTCTATAAGTCATGAATAAAATGCCTGCAAAAGTTATCAGCATTTATGTTTTTTTTTTTGGTGTTTCTTTTGTTGTTGTTGTTGTCATTTGTTTGTTTGATTTTTGAGAAATGGTCTCACTGTAGTGCAGGTTGGCCTGAAATTCTCTACAAAGCTCAGACTGCCTGAAGCTCTCGTGTTCCTTCTGCCTCAACCTCTTGCTTGCTGTGATTACAGGAATTTGCCACCATGCCCAGCTCACGGGTAAATCCTCACTATCAATTTTGCTGGGCGTTTCTAATACCATGAGCCACTCTGTCTTGGAGCCAGCCAAATACGGACTGCAACCACAACAATCTGGAGTTAAATAAAACTTTCCTTCCTTAGTTCTGGTCATTGGGTATTTAGTCCTAGCAACGAGAGAAAAATGAGCAAGATGGCTCTGTACATGTACCAATATCCTACAGGGAACATAATCATTATGTGCTACTGACAAGAACCGATGAAAGTAAGATACACACACACACACACACACACACACACACACAGAGAGAGAGAGAGAGAGAGGAGTGAGAGAGTGACATGTTTAGGTATCTTAATGTCAGAATCATATCTTTTGGATTCTAAAAGTGAATTTGGTAGTATTATCATCTGAGTCCTACAAAATGATTACAGACCTATTTAATTATTTTGAATAAGTATACATACTTGATTACAAAATTTTGCTTTTATGTTTTCTAAAATTACAAAAAAATTAAACGATAATAAAAAGAAATTGATAAAGTTTTAGCTTGTAGGAATTTGTAAGTATCTTGTTTTCAAAATAATGAATTTTAAATACCAGGTACAGAATTCTTAATAGTACTGAGGCCTAAATAAGGATGCTGGTATTTAAGAAAAGATATAAATACACTTTTATCTACATTTTCACATAAAATAATTTATCTGAGGTCTGAACCTATGGCCTGTGTTTTATCAATTTTTTATCACTTATCAGATGAATTGTGAAGTAGGGTCAGTTTCAGGGCCATCTTACTGTGAATTAGTTCGCTGCTGCCCATTCAATGTCACAGCTTCCCCTGAAATCTTCCTATTACGAAGACAAGAGGGTGACTATGAGTATGAGCTGTGTAGTGAGACCCTGTACCAAATACAATAAAAATAATAAATAAATGGATACATACATAAACAATGGTGAGATAGCTCAGTGGACTAAGTACCTGCTTAGGCAAGTGCAGGTACCAGGGTTTGATCTCCAGCACCACATGCATCACCAGCCCCCACCCTGGGCACACTGAATCTGCCACTAAGTCTGGACTTGTTGGAGCATGCCAGCAATCCCAGAGCTGGGGAGGTTGCAAAGTGGAGGATCACTAAGAGTCCAAACGACAGTGAGTGCATGTACCAAACATATTAGAAAGAAAGAAAGAAAGAAAGAAAGAAAGAAAGAAAGAAAGAAAGAAAGAAAGAAAGAAAGAAAGAAAGAGAAATCTGCCTGTAAGCGGATGAGCACTTCTTAATGATAAAGCTATGGAAAGGAAAGAAATGCCACGCTGCACTTGCTGCGGCCTCATCAGCACTGTAATGTTTCCAACCACAGCGTTCGTTCTTCTCAGTTTTCATAGATGCTTTAAGAATTCATGGAGATAAATGAAACTTTGCTGAAAAACTGCTGCTTTGACAGGGATGAAAAAGAAGCCTAGCTCATCATGTTAATTATTAAAGAATACAGCATGTAAACGTCTAAAATTTAAAAAAATTATTTCACACATGATCAGTGAGGCAAAGCTGACTGATTAAGGATTGAAGTTCAGGACTTACTGCCAATCTTTGCTTTGGATTTTCCCAATTATAACTAGCATGGTTTAACCTGATTTCAAAGTCAGAAAAGATGAAATCATTTAGATTTTTATGAAGATTTTTAAAATGGGGACCAAATTTGGATTGCCTACCTTAGTGACATGAAGCAAATGCTCTATGAAACAAAATGGCACCCAATTTTATAAGGCTGTCAAGAATGTTAGTTACTAGCCGGGCATGGTGGCACACGCCTGTAATCCCAGCACTTGGGAGGCTGAGGCAGGAGGATC
>PVJA010052212.1:0-12461 GCA_004027025.1 Myocastor coypus
GTATATGTATTTTTTTCTTTTTAAAGTTTCTAATACTAAGAGAAAATAGTATACCACATCTTATAAGTAGATTGTAAGTCAGAGATACAGTAAGAATCATACAACAAAAAATATAAACAATATTCAGAAAATTAATTAATTATTGATTAAAATTAAATTAAATATTTCAAAACAATGTTCCAAAATTTGAATCAAATCATGATTCCAAGTTAGAGGCCAGAATGTCTTGTATCACATGTATGAATCTGTAATCAATTCAGAGTACTCACATAGTATTTGAATAAGTGAATATATACAAAGACATCAACTAAGAAAAAGTTTCCATGGTAGTAAAGAATTTCTAAGAATAAAACATAACATAAATACTGGAATGGCAAATATACGGCCAGATCTTCTAAGAGTTTGGGGATAGGATATTGCACAAAGTTCTAATATGTCCTGTACATAGACAGTGACCATGACACTTACTAGTGGGCAAGTGTCAGTTATGGGACTGAGCTATTGCTATTTCCTTGATATCCACCCTGTAGGCCGAGACAAAATCATGACCCATAGGGTGCAGAAGTCCATGCTGATGGACACGTTCTGCTGCCATACATAAAAGAATAGTTCAAAGACTGTTTTTGTATACCTCTTTTTCTCCTGTGTTTAATTATTTGCCTTATTTGGTGGGTTCTTTCCTTTCTCCTTCATGGAGTTGTGGCCATTTTGATCCTTCTCTAGAATATCTTTTAGTAAACTATGCAAGGTTGGCTTTGTCATCATGAAATTCTTTAGTTGTTCTTTGTGCTGGATGTATTTCACGTTTCCATGGAACTTGAAAGAGAGTTTTGCAGAGTATATCAGTCTGGGCTGTAATTTGTTTTCTTGCAAGACTTGAAGTACTTTGCTTCATGCTCTTCTTGACTTGATGATCTGTAAAGGGAAATCTGCCATTATTCTAATGGGTTTTCTTTTTTTTACCAGCTATCTTTTCTCTAGCAGCTTTTAGTATATTGTTTCTGTACTGAATTTCTGGGATCTTGATTATTATATGTCTGGGTGTGGTTTAAATTGAGTTGATGTTATTTGGAGTTCTATATGCTTCAGTTACCTGACTGTCAGATTCTTTCCCCATATTTGGGAATTTTTCTGCTATTACTTCTGCCCATATTCTTTTTATATCATTTGTACAGACTCCTTCTTTCTCATTGATGCCTATTAGTCTTACATTGTTCATCTTTACATCATCTTGCAGATGTTGAATTATTTTTTCTTTCATCCTAGTTGTTATTAAGAGATCTTTCTTACCTCTTAACTAGCTGCAATGGTGTCTTTAAGGTCTGAAAGTCTATTTTCACTTTCATTAAAATGGTTTTACCAGCTTGTGATTGAGGTTTTAAGTTCCTGTATAGCACTTTTAATCTGCTTCATACATTCTATTACTTTTCTATATTGCTCATTCAAGGATTCTATCATTTTTCTATTTTCCTTTAGCTTTTCTATCATTGTCTTAAGAAGCACTTAGTACTTTTTTAATTATAGGTATTATTTCTTCTTTTACTTCAGAAATTATTTCTGATCTTATTTCCTCTATGCCTTTCTTCAGTTGTTTCTTTACTTCAGATGCTATTATTTCAGAATTTTCAGATGTGTGATTTACAATTTCTTCTATCCTATTGTCTCCTATATTTGCTCTGGGTGGGCTTAGGGCCTGAGAGCACATTTTCCTCCTTCTGTTTGTCTTTCTGTATAGCCCTGCCTTCTGATTTTTGGTTTAGAGCTTTGGTAGAGTTCTTACCTTTGCACCACATGCGGATATACCGAGTTCAAAGTTGTGTAGGTCAGTGTGGCTTGGTCTGGCTTCTGAGCTCCACTTCTTCCTACTGTAGCCTTTGGAGGCAAACCTGCTGTGTCACTCTGGCAAGATGTTCTGCTCCTGGATAAGCTAGGTCAGTCTTGTCTCTAGTCTCTCTTTGGGGAGCTGTGCAGCAGTTTTCTGCACTGGACATGCTGGGCCTGTTTGCTGGGTCAAATGAATTTCTGGGTGGCCCAGGGCAGTCTCACTCATGTGCTGGGCCTGACTTTTGAGTTGAATGAGTTTCCAGCTGGCCTAGGGCGGCCTACCTCACACACTGGGCCTGCTTGCTATGTCGAATGAGTTTCCAGTGGGCCCTGAGAACATCTTTTTTCCAAATAAAATCATACAAAGTCTAAGAAAGTATCACCAGTATCACTCAGGATATATATTGCATATAGGGGAAAGAAACAATATAGAAAACATAGAATATGATGTCCTTAATCAGTGATTAAATCATATTTATTGGTTTCAACAATATATTAGAAAGGAAAATGACAAACAAGTCATGTAGTCAGGAAGATGAAATTGGAGACAGAATTGAAAACTCACTTAAATATAGTCATGTTTCTCCAGTATTCTCTCAGTGAGCAGGGAGGCAAGATTTGTACACTGAAGGAAGTCTGACTCTGTGGAAAGGTGCACCTATTCATTCTATCCTGTTTGCTTCTACACAGACACATTTGAGACAATGAGACACTCTAATAATGCTTTTGGGTTTGGAAGTGTGGTTCCCTGGTAGAGAATGTATTTAGCATGCATGAAACACTAGTTTACCATCCCAACTCCCACAAAAGGAAAATAAATATTTCAAGACTCTCATGACCCTAGGCTGGGCATGGAGGTGCACACCTCTAGCTACAGCACTCCAGAGGTCAAGACAGGAGGATCACCTTGAGTTTGACACCAGCCTGGGCTACACAGTGAGTTCAAGAGTAGCCTGAACTAAACAGTGAGGCCTTGTCTCAAAAAAACAAAAACAAAATAAGAATCTCATGACTTTGGGTCTTCTCCTTGCCTGATGTGTCTTGAAGACTTATTTTCTATAAGCAAGCTCTTCCATCTGTGATGCTTCAGGTCTTCTCAGGAGCCCAGCCTCATCCCTGCCTCAGACCTTGCTTCTGTACGGCAGTTCTAGTAGCACCCCTCCCTGATAGGAGGAACACGTTTGAATCTTCTTTTCACATTTTCAATCACTGCCAGCCTATTAAAGATGCAGTGGTTTGAAGGAGGAACATGGTAGAATTGATGCAGTCATTTCCTTGGGCTACAAGACAATGGTAATGTGTTGCAGCTTCGTGTAGCCAACCCTGGATCTAAAGGCACAGGCTCAACACACGATTAGCAGCTCAGGCTCTCTTTTCAAGGTGACCTTATCTCTGGAGTTCTTTGTGTCCCTTCTTGTCCTCAACAAAGGTTTCCTTAGCATCAAATTTTTAAAAGAAAATTTAAAAAGCACTAGGCTTCTTATGCAAATCATCTTCTACCACTACTGCCTAATTCTGCACATCAAGAGAAAGGACAGACTTAAAAAGTGACACAGACCTTTAAAAATGACCTAGCTTGAAAATATGTGTTTACATCTTCTGTTCTCTCTCAAAATGCTTCTGAAATGCAGAATTTTTAAAATCACCTACAAAGACAGGGGAAAACAAAAGTAGGCGAGCTGAGATAACACCCATCAAGCTTACATATCAGAAAATAGATGGAAAAACTATACCTGAAAAGGGAAAAAAATAGGTCTTAACCACATGTCAGGAATATCGTAGAAGGCTCTTGTCTTCTCAACAGAAACATGGAACACCAGACGACAATAAAGCAATGCCCTCCAAAACCTGAGGAAAACAGTTTCCAGCTGGGAATTCTGTGCCACACCACAGTCTTCCTGGATGTGAGAGTAAGGTAAAGATTGTTTCAGGGATGTAAAATTTGAAAACTGCTTCCCTCGCACATAGCACTACTCAGGAAGCTATCTGAATAGGTGCTCTGATGAAAGAGTCTACCAGGAAAGCGAGGGACAGAGACCTGGATGTCCACGCAAAATCAGCAGTGCAGCATGCAGGACCTGTGCAGAATCCACCCACACAGCCCCTCCTCCAAAAGGGATTGACAGTCTCAGGCTGGCAATAGGAGCACGTAGAACGTAGCATACAGCCCTTCTAGGCAGGTGGCACAGGACAGGATCTGTGGAAGTGGCCCAAGTCCAATTCAGGAGTGAGAAGGAAGTGTCGCCAGCTCAGAATGTGGCCAGAAAATGGACAGTTGGGAGCAGGATGCCTTCAAGGGTAAGAGTGAACCGTGGAGAATGTCCAGTCCATTTTAACAAATTGAGAGGATATTTTCACTTCATGGGGAAAGGGAGTGGAAAAATTAATAATGGATACTGTTAAAGCAATTTTCCAGGCAAATTGATTATTGGTGTCAATTTTTTATGTCAAATTGGCTGCCAGGGAAAAAGTTTCTGATAAAGCCAATTAAAAGATTAATTAGAGCTAGGCACGGTAGTGCACAGCTGCAGTTGAGGCAAGAGGACTCCAAGTTCAACCCTGTTCTGGGATTGGGGATGTGCCTCAGTGGTAAAGCACTTCCTGGACATGTGAGAGGTCCTGGGTCTCTCCAGTCAATCCCTGAACTGGAGAAAGAATATATTAGAGGCAAAAGTATACATATTTTAGAGACATTGAGGGAGCAAGAATACTATATAGGATATGATACAATCTGGCTAAAATTAATGGAGTGTATCATAAGTCACACACCTGCACAGGCAAAGCCAGCTTCCCAAATGGCCTCATCTTCTTGAGCAGGCTATCAGGCCCACTAGAAAACTGCTCAGGTAATTTTTTAGGAATCTTAGATACAAGCTCCTACCTCAAACTAGGTGCTAACATTGATAAAGTTGTATTAACATTTTTCTCACTAACTAAATAAACACACCTATATGCAAACTAAAACTAAGATAATTATTGACTTGAGGTAAAATGAGAAGTTCCACAAGAAATATAAAGTATTAACACACATACCTCAACTGTAAATGCTATAATTTTTTTCTACAAAAGGGTTTATTTTCTTTTGGTCCAAGATTTGGAAGGGGGCGCCAGAAAGGTAAGAAAGCTGCCTAGTGGCTGGAGGAAGAGAGTTAGGCCAAAGCCCTGATGCCAGGGGATGCAGGAGTCCCTCAGAGACCGCCAGGTTCTGTGACCTCAGAGTCATGCCTAAGGGTGAGCTTCTCATGGACGTCCTCACCCAGCCCGGCCTGGGGGCTCGCTAGCCTACAGAGTGTGGTGAGGTGGTCGCCTATCTTCTTGATGAGCTTCACCTCCTCATCTAGGAAGTGGTTCTCCAGGAAGTCATAGATATGGGGCTCAGTCTTGGCCGAGCTCAAGGCATGAAGGTACAGAAGAGCCTGGTTCAGGTCCTTCTTCAGGGCCAAGGCAGCTTCCATGGCATCTAAGGTTTTACACCACTCATCTTCAGATGGTTCTGCTCGTCTTGAAAGAGTATGCTGCCGCCACACCAGTTTTGCATCTTCAGGAGATGCTTGGTACCCTCGTGTTTCTCATTGGCTAGCTCGCAGAAGTAATGGCCCACACTCTCCAGAGCCACATGGTCTCGGTCGAATTAATAGCCTAGAGAGAGGTGGGTGTAGGAGGCTCGCAGGTGCAGGTTCACCAGGCGGTTGACAGCAGTCTCCTCCTCAGCGGAATAATTCTGACAAATCTGACAGGTCATAGCCAATAAGCAATAAGGAGCTATCCACAGAACAGTGCTGTCCAGTCCTGGAAGGAGGAGAACGGTGAGAAGATGGTCCTGAAATCTGTACCTGGAAGGTGGGTGGATGATGAAGGAGGGAGTCCCCAGGGTCCGTTCCATCCAAACACTGTTGAAGCGAGAAACAGATCCACAGGACCTCCAGACGCACCTAATATTTTTCAAATTATGTTTTAAAGTATATCTTTGTTTTTATCAGAAAATATATGACAGCATTTAGAGCACAGTAAAAGTCCAGAGACGAGGATCATGTAAGAGAACTATACCTTCAGCTTGCATTATGAATACATAAGCAAATAGCCACTGTAACTGAAAACTGAAGATAGCAATGCAGGCATGTCATTTGGAAACAGGGAGATAAATACTAGGAAACAGTGTGAGCAGACCGAATGCCCCGAGCTCTGCAAGCAGGAATTTAATGGAAAATGATGTGCGAGGGTACTACTTACTGCTATGTCATTTCAAAATCTTTGACCTTTTCTTGCTTGTTCTGGATGCTTTTCTCAATAAAATAGGTTAAAAAAAAAAAAAAAAAAAGTACAAACGTTGAAAGCTCTTTCCCCAGGATAAGTTTCTGGCTAGCCTTGCATTTATAAAAGATAAAAGGTACAGTTTGTTCAATGACCCTCCCACGAATAAGAACATTTCCTTTCAACTTTTTTTTCAATTTTTGTCTTAACCCTCCCTCAAATGAATGCATATATTTTTACATGTATAAAAGGGTCTGAGAAAAAAAGTAAGCATTGAGACTAGCTATTTTTCCATAGGTGGTAGGATATTAAAGTATGCTTCTTCTTATACTTTTCTCCATGGTCTAAGTGGTTTATTCTAAACAGTATAATCTTTTAACAAGAAAAATTATGACTGCTTTGAATTTGACCAAAGAACTAAGATCATGTCACATATTTTTGGCGTGGGGGAGAGATGTGTGTGTGTGCATGAGTGTGTATGTATATGCATGCAGGCATGGGGGTGGTTGTGTGTGTGTGTGTGTGTGTGTGTGTGTGTGTGTGTGTGTGATGTACAAAAGAATCACAGTGAGAGGCCCAAGAGCAAGCAGGCAGGAGGAGGCATCAGGAAGCAGAAATTCAATGGCAGGGGACAACACAGCGGGTGGAGGAAGGGCAGGAAGGGAAAGGGGAATGAAAATGAATAGAAGGAAAACTGGAAGAAATCTTTAGTAAATAAGGAGGGGGAGAGGAGTTGAGTGCAGGAGAAAGAACAATCAACATGTGCCGCATACGGGCACAAATTCCCTGGACTGAATGTGTGCCTTGTGTATACAAAAAGAGTGCCAATAAAATTCTTTCTTTATAAAAAGCAGCAGCCACTCTGCCCCTGGGAAAGCCCCCACTCACTGCTCCCTCTTCAGCACTCCTTATGAGGCCTTTCGCAAGCTGATCTCCACTATCCTGTGTTCATTCATTTATTCAACAAATATTTAGGGAAAACTGATGATGTTACAACTGCCAGAGATACAAAGACAGATAAGCAAGAAACTAATCGCCAGGCAGTTACATGACATTAGGATACACAGGAGGGAATCTAAGCGGATCTTGGTTGAACATTAGGACTCATCTAGGACTTCAAGGCAGAGAGAACTACATCAGCACAGGTGCAACAAGCCACAAGCAATTCCAGACAAGACTGATGAGCTGAAACTTCTATAAGTGTTCTCTCTCTCTCTCTCTCTCTCTCTCTCTCTCTCTCTCTCTCTCTCTCTCTCTTCATTCCCAAGAATTTGCATTCCAAAGCAGATGTGCCAGAGATACACTAACAAACAGCTTTTATTTGGGATCCTTGTAAAGCTTACACAAGAGTTTGTGCTACAAGCACATTTTGTTTTGTGCATACTGATTTCAATGTATTGATTATAATTAATTTGCTGTAATTAAATTTGTGTGATTATTGTGGGGAAACTCAAGGAAATCAGGCTCATATATTTCCTGTTACATCAACTCTCTGCACTGTATTCTTTTTTTTATTAGGATTCTCTGTAGCTTCAAGGGAGGAGCTTGGGGTCTCAGTTGCGTGATCCTTGATAGTGGCAGGAGAGCCACAGGTACAACTCTGAGCAGAACTCTTTTTCTTTTAAAGTCATTGTCCGTGTGACACATGCCACTGTTAAGTTCTAACCAATTCCTACCACCTAGAGCTGAACATTGATCACTTTATCCATCACATGCCATACACTTATGTACATTAATACAAAGGGAAGAAAGTCAAAGTTTTCATTCAAATGAGGTACCATACAAGGTAAGGTAAAATGACATGTTCCTGTGTTCTATTTTGTTCATTCAACAACATAGCATGGACATCTTATATGTCAAAATATTTATTTTTATCATCAGTTAATATGACCACTTAGTATTCCACTTTATGTTTTCAACAACTTGTTTTAAAATTTTTTTATCATAGAACATTTTCAGCTTTTACTTATTTTTTAAAATGGCTTCACTAACTTAGACCATGCATCATTTCATGCTTTGGTAATTACTTCCTTAAAATACAGAACCTACACATGGGGTTTTTGGCTAAAAAATGAAGTAGTAAGTGATTTGCCAAAAGAAAATCCAGTTTTATTTCCTTTAATAGTATGCATATTTTTCCTATTTTTTCTGCTATTTTTACTCTTAAAAGCATAAGAAACAATTTTTTAAAATAGTATGCGTATTTCCTTTAATATAACAACACACACATGAAACGTGTCTCTAGCCATCATCGAAGTGCAAATCAAAGCCACAGGAAGACACCACTGCACCTTCACTAGGATGGCCATAACCAAAATGACAGACAAGTGTTGCAGAGGCTGTGCAAACACTGAACTCTGCTTCAGCTATTGGCAGAATTTTAAGTGGATGCACTTTAGTATGCAATCTGGAAGTCCCCAAACATAGAATTAGCATATGTGCTGGCAATTCTGCCCTAGGTATAAACCCTAAAGAACTGAACCTAGGAATTCAAATGCATACTTGTATGTCAGGGTATCACTGTATCAGTCACAAGAGCCAGGAGATAGGAACAGCCTACATGCCCATCCACAGAGGAATGGGCAAAGTAAAGGTGGGACATCCTTCCAGTGAAATCCCACTCACAGAATCTGGCAACATTCTAACAAGTGAAATAAGCCTGGCACAAAATACCTCATACTATGGTATCTCACTTATATGAAGTACATGAAGTGAGCAGATTCATATCTAAATAAGCAGTAAATTAGTAGAGAGAGAGATTAGAACTTACTAGGGCCTGACTAGAATTATTGCTGAAGTATTACACTTTTTGTTTAGGGTCCTGAAAAAGTTTTCTAAATGGATACTGGTGATAGTTGTCAACAATATAGTATAATTAGGGGCTGGGGAGATAGCTCCGTGGCACAAGTGCCTGCCTGGCAAGTGCAAGGTCGTGTTTGAACCCCAGTCCCACCAAAAAAAAAAATATATATATATAGTAAAATTAATACCAATGGAGTGTACATTTCAAGATGATTAAAGTGGGAAATTTTATTGCTGCATATATTTTGTTACTGTAATAAAACATTTAAACAAGAACAAGTAACAAGTTTTGAAGTTTTTGTAAAAAGAAAATGAAGTATAGAAATATCAAACCATGTGCATAAAGTGTGACAACAATTTGCTAAGCCAAATAATCTAATCATACAAAGCCACATGGTGTACGATTCCATCTGTCTGAGATGTCCAGAATAGGAGAATCGATAGAGATACAAAGCTTACCTTAACATCTTAGCCCATTCTTCATGATTACAACAAAAAGACTTGAAGTTGGGCAACATTTTATGAAAGGAGGCTTACTTTGCTCACAGTTCTGGGCTGCCAAGAGCACGGCACCCATGTCTGCCCACTCTAGGAAGTGCCCCATGGTGGATGGCATCATGCTGGTAGGAGCCCACATGTGGCCAGGGGTTTTGAATCAGAAAGCTAGAGAGTGACTCTGGAGTTGAGCTCACTACTAACAACCCACTTAGAGGAGAAGTCGAGGATCCCAGGAAAGTTGCCTTTATGCCTGCTGAGGGCAGCTCATCCAGGGACCTGAGGACCTCCCAGTAGGCCAAACCTCTCAACAGACCTGCACCCTATTGCCCACTACCCATACTGCCACACTACACACCAAGCCCCTGACAGGAGGTACAACCAAACCATACCAGTGGTGCTTGGGGCTAAAAGCAACAGGAACTAAGGCTGGAGCAACAACTGGAGTGTCTACTAATGGGTACAGGATAGTATAGAAAATAAAAATACCCTCAGGTGCCGGTGAATGAGTCAGACTGGTGGCTCACGCTTGTTATCCCAGGACTAGGGAGGCTGAGACAGGAGGATCACCATGAGTGTGAGCTGTGTAGGAAGACCCTGTACCAAATACATAAATAAATTTTTTAAAAAGTCTATAAACTGCTAGAAGTAGTAAGTATGAGACAGAATATAAGTGCAGCACACACAGTGCAGTTACTGTTCTGTGTCGCAATGGGCAAGTGGCAACTAAAATTACAAGTGCAGTACTATTTATAATTGTTCCCAAGAAAATGAAATCCTTGCGTATGACTGTGAAAAGCACGTATAGGATTGGTAGGACAAGTGCTATAAAATACTGCTGAAAGACATTAAAGGAAAACAAAGTACGCGAAGAGATGTCCTGTGTTCACAGACGGGAAGATGCGATGTAGTAAAATATGTCAATTGTCTCTAACCAGATTGCTAGATTTGCAGCATTTCCTTTCAAAATCTAGACAAGGTTTTTGGTATAGTTAAATAAATTTATTCTAAAATTGATATAGGAAGAGAATTTCTCCTAAATTGCTGCAGCTCTACAGCAGTCAATGTACTAAAACCCCCCAAAATATAGAATTTATGTAAGTAATTACTTAGTATATGAGTTTCAACTCAAGAAAAATGTTTTTATTGTCTTCTCTCTGAAAATGGATGAGGTACTATTGTCCTTTACCTTAGTTGTTTTGTTTTATTTTTAATACTATAAAATTTATTTATAATTTCTTGATAAGTAAGTATATTCTGTTCTTAATTTCTTTTTCTTTTTGTCTGTTTGAGATAGGGTCTCACTATGCAGTTCAGACTGACCTTGAGCTTACTTTTGTAGCCCAGGCTGGTATCGAACTCACACCGACCCTCCTGCCTCAGCCTCCCAAGTGCTGAGATTACAGGCATACACAACCACGCCCAGTACCCTGTTGTGTGTGTGTGTGTGTGTGTGTGTGTGTGTGTGTGTGTGTCTGGATATCACGAATCAAACTCAGGAACTTGCACTTACCAGGCAGGAGCTGTGCTGCTGAGCTATATGCCCAGCCCATGTGTCCTGTTCTTAAAGTTGACGCAAAATTCTGCAGATGTCACCCTTCAAGCCAACAGAGATGGCCAACTTTGAGCACACTGGAAGTCTACAAACTGACTTTTATTTGTCACTGAATAAACATGGCAGGAAAGGGTGAGCAAAGGGAATCTTTTTACAATGTACAGAACTGGAAGGCTTGTGAGTTAGCTCAGTTGTTTAATGCCGCGCGCCACCTCGCCAACAAGGAGGACGCAACACACAATTCTTCCTTCAGCGGTTTATTCAGGACCCTTGTATAATCGCGGTTGTCTTTCTTCCTTCTCCCCCGAGCACCCGCGATCTTTCTTCCTTCTCCCTCTTTCTTACTTCTCCCCCCTCTTACTTCTCCCTTCTCTCTCTCAAGCACCCGCGGGCTTCTAACTAAATACTCCCAAGCATCCAATCCCGGTTAGCTACGTGGCACTCAACGGTAGGTCCACATACGCGGAAGCAAGCCAGGGGGTTTCAGCCTTGACCATATATGGTAATAAACAACGGGCGGAGAGCACTCACCCCTCGGGGGTGGAAGGCGGAAGCCGGCGCCATCTTTAGGGTAGGGCAGTACACGGCTCTCCACAGTTTAAAGTGCCTGCTTGGGCAAACTCAGTCAGGTGCAGAGACTGAGGTTTGATCCCAGCTCCACAAGCTGCACCAGATCTTTCCTTAAGGAAACCAGAACTAGCCAAAATAATGATAACAACAGTGATAATAATAATAAATCCCTCCACAATGTATAGATCTGTACAAGGTCCTTCACAAATACAATCTCAGGCAATCCATCAGGCCCACTCACCAAGGATGATAAGCTCAAGTACCTATGTTATAGAGTAATAGTATCACAAAACTTTTCTGCTGGAGGGTTAAGAATGTAAGTTAACAGACCAAAAATTGGAGAAAAAGAAGGACTATAAGGATAGCCAATATTTTGGCCCTAGCCCTTCAAGGTCAATAAGGACCCAGGATATAAGAGAACCTGCACTGTAATATCCTATAACTCAGAGGTATCCCAAATTTTCTGGTCAAGGAAATTATGGGACCTCAGAGGAAAGGGATGAATGAACTATAGTGCATCTAAGGAGAGTCACCCAGAGAAAAACATTCTCTCAGGCTTTCACAGAAAGCAAAATGGCCAAGCAATGGCCGTGACTCGTCTCGAAGGCTGACACTAACAGCAGTTCTACAAAGTACTGTCTATGGTCCCAAACTTAATTCTGAGGGGATTTGACCTTGGAAGATACCAAAAAAAAAAAAAAAAAAAAAATGTAAGAATGTTTTGTTATACAGGTCTTGCTTCGACTTGCCCTTGACCACCCAGCAAGGAAAAAAAAAATGCTTAATTACAATGCATGAAACGCAGAGCTACATTGGTGAGATGAGCTTTAGGAGGCTTAGATTAAATAGCCTTCAACATTACAAGCTTCACTGGTGGCCCACTGCAATTGCAGAACATTTGACTGTGTATGTATCTGCTTCCTCTTAGTCCAAAGAGAAGTATATTCTTTTCCTTTTCTTTTTT
>PVJA010052214.1:0-12502 GCA_004027025.1 Myocastor coypus
CATTATTCTTGACTCTAGGGTCCATTCCCCGGGCCTGCTGTGCTGGCCCCACCCCCAGGGCATGCTGAGACAGCATTGAGACTGGGCGTGGTGGCATGCGCCTGTAATCCCAGCTCTCGGGAGGCTGTGAACAGGCGGATCACTGTGAGCCCAGTCTAGTAGCGAGACCCTGCACAGCCTGCAGAACCTAGGTTGGATATGCATCTTCTGCTTGATTCTCCTCCTCTTGCTCTTTTTTTTTTTTTTGAGACAGGGTCTCATTCTGTAGTTCAGGCTGACCTTGAATTCCCTATGTACCCCAGGCTGCCCCCAAATTCCAAGTGATCCTTCTGCCTCTCATATATCCAGAAATGTTAAACCTCTTTCCACTTATTTGTTTGCTCTCTGCATCGCTTCATCTTCCAGATGTCTGTTCATTTCTGATGCCCGTTTCTGGATGGGGCCTTCAAGTTTGGGGGCCTGGTTTTTGAGTTCTTTACCTATTCTGGATATGAGCTCTCTGTCTGAGGCATCGCTCGCATTGTTTTCCTATTCTGTGGGCTGTCTCTTCACTCTGTTGGTGGTTTCCTTTGCTGTGCAAAAGCTTTTTAATTTGATGTCATCCTGGTTTTTGCTCCTGCTACAGTATGCTCTCTTAATGAACATAAATATGAAAATCTTCCATAAGATACTGGCAAACAGTGCAGGAGATCATCATAAAGATTTCCCTTCTGGATGTTTTTCCAGAAGAACTGAAAACAGCAATTGATAGTGCTGTACGTGCACCCATGATCTTAGCAGCTCAATTGGTCATAGCTAAATTTTGGGAAAAACCCAAAATGCTCATCAACTGAGGAATAGATAAAAAAGATGATTCTTTTTTCTGAGACGGGGTCTCAGTATGCAATCTGGGCAGGCCTTGTGCTCACTTCTGTGGCCCCCAGGCTGGCCTAGAATTCACAGAAATCCCTGTTTCAACCTCCTGAGGTCTGGGATTACGGGCATGCACCACCATTCCTGGAGTTCCAGGACTAGCACAAGAGTGCCCAGGGTTTCTGGTTGGCATGGCATGTGAGGATAGGGATTGAAATTGGGACCTTGTGTTTGCCAGGTAGGGTCTTATGCCTCTGAGCTATCTCCCCAGCCCCAAGATGTGATATGTTTATACCATGCAGTATTACTCAGCTATAAAGAAAGATAAACTTGAGTCTTTCCTAGGTATATGGAGTAAACCAGAGACCATACTGTTATGTGAAATAAATCAGACCTATATGTACAAACATCGTATTGTCTCACTAGGATAAGAGCCTGAGAGAGTAAATAAAATCTGAAAGGTACAGTACATACTGTGAAAGGGATAGTAACTATTCAAAGGAGAGGGACAACTCAGCTGAGGGAAAGGAGGAAAGAAAGAAAGATGGAAAATATTTGTAGATAGACAGGATAGCACTGGTCTATTGAAAGGGACAGTAAATGTTTAATTTTTTCCTTTTTTTGGACCAAATTCCCATACTTATATCTGGATATCTAAACAACTAATTTGAAGACAACAATATGTAATACAACAATCATCATTGAATTCTTATTTTGTCTAGTGAAATTCTGTGTCATTCCTATTTTTTTTTTTACTAGTTTTTATTTACTTACTTTAGATTATACACTATGACCAAGCAGAATTCATTTCAGGAAGGCAAGGATGGTTTACCACACACAAATAATAAATTTAAGACACTATGGTAACAGCAGCGAGGAAGGAAACCTACATGTTCATCTTTACAGAGGCAGAAAAACCACCTGACAAAGCCCCAGATCCATTCCTCATAAAAACACTCACAAGAATAGAAATAGAAGGGTTTCACTGCACTTTGATAAAAGCTGTCTGGGGCAAACCAATAGAAACATGACAGTAAATGGAATAAAAATTGGAAGCTTCCACTCTGAAATCAGGAAGAGGACAGGATGTGTACCAGCTCCACTCCTCTTCAAGATGGTTCTGGAAACATCAGCCTGAGCCGTTAGACAAGGGGGAGAAATCAAGGGAATATGGACGGGAGTAGACGTGGCTATTTTTAAATGCTTTCCATAAGGGCACTCAAGCAGTGTTTGTCATTTGCCAACTGACTCTTCACTTGGCATAATGCCCTCATGGACTGTTGCATAGTGGAGAGCTTAGGCGGAATGATATTTCAGTGTGTGTGTGTGTGTGTGTGTGTGTGTGTGTGTGTGTGATATTCTTGTTATCCCTGTGTCAGTGAACATTTACAGTTAACTTTCCATACATTGGATGGTGTAAACAGTGCTGAGTCTGAAACAAGAGAGCTAACATATGTTTAAAATCCTGATTCCAATAAATAACTGTGAAGTCTTACGATATAAAAATAGGGATAGAACAGCCAAAGGCATTTCTCATTATCCTTTTAGGTGAAAGAGTTTTGCCTCCCTGTCCTCAGTGGATATTTTATCAGTAGCAAATGAGCAAGAGAAAAGCCTTTGTGATGTACACAGGAATGGGGTTGGGAATTCCCATAGGTGTGGTAATTAGCACGAGTGACCAAGGGCCCTACTGCCAGCTTGAGTTTTTTTTTAGTAATGGCCTTCTTTTTTTTTTGTCTTTTTGAGACAGGGTCTTGCTGTGAAGTTCAGGCTGGCCTTGAGCTCACTTTTGCAGCCCAGGCTGGTCTCGAACTCACACCAATCCTCCTGCCTCAGCCTCCCCGAGTGCTGGGATTACAGGCGTGCGCCACCACGCCTGGCTAGTAACGGCCTTCTTAAGGTAGTAAGATGAATCCTTCCCAGTTAAGCTATGGAACAGGCTTGTAGCATTTAGATTTCGTGTCTCAGGGGGGCTCAACATGTTACCTTGTATCAATTTTTAAATAAAAATCCACACATTGACTTTGTGAAATACTAATGAATGCTTGCCAGTACATGTATACATACATAAGTGCTATGCTTGATTTATAGATTATTAAAATATTCTCTGAGTTCAGGGCTGTAGCTGTTTATTAGTGCAATTATTTGCCTTTGACCAAAGCTTGCATTGTTTTCATTAATCATTTAAACAATATAACAGGAATATTAAAGAGGCAATTTTATTAAATTTATTCGCTACAAGAACCCATTGGTTGCAAGGACACCTGTTTAAGCGATGCAGCTGAGGACAGTTACGTGATTAGAACAGAGTATCTTTCCTTAGGCTCTCAACAGGTTTTTTTTTTTTTTTTTGTCCTTTTGAGACAGGGTCTTGTTATGCAGTTCAGGCGGGCCTTGAGCTCACTTTTGTAGCCCAGGCTGGTCTCAAACTTGCACCGATCCTCCTGCCTCAGTCTCCCAAGGGATTACAGGTGTGTGCCACCACGCCCGGCTTCAACTGTTGAAACTTAATGACTCTAAGAGTTCTATAGGGACAGGGTGTTCAGAGTCTCAGTACCAGATCAGGCTAGTAGTGATCAATGTGTTTACAGCCATCCCAAAAGGTGGGGTTACAGGCACGCAAGAGCATGATCAATTTCCACTGACCAATTGACGTCTCAGTGTACCCTGGGGGTGGGGCCAGCATGGCAGGCCCCAGGGATCTAGTCTCTGGCTCCTGGCCTGCTTGCAGGCGCTTTAATCGCTGACCTATTTGGCCGGCCCCTAGGGCTTCTAATAGCTTGCCTATCAGTACCACGTCATGACTGTTTTTCTTTCATTGCAGGAACGTTATAGGACAACATTCATTTCATACCGTTTACCTGTAGATTTTAGACAAGAGACAACTACCCCAAGCCTTGAACCATGGCTCCCAAAGTTGGTCCTGCCTCTGGAGACTGGGCTAATGCTATGGACATCATCTTTTAACTATTTTAAAATTACCATTTTAAATAAAGACTTTTCTCTGTATTTATGAATGTTTTGGTGGTTCATGGGGAGAGAGCCTTTTGAGTGTAAACTTCTTTTCATGACTGCAGCACAGGGCCGCACCACATTGATCGGACTTGCAGTGATTCTCCGGTCTTCAGCTTCTCCAGTGCTGGCATTACAGGCGTGTACCGCCAGCTCAGTCCCAATCGTGGCTCAGCTCTCCCTGGGGGCGGGGCCAGCACACCACGCCTGGGGTTGAACACTAGCCTATGGCCTGTCTCCAGCTGGGTCCTGGGGACCTGGGAGGGCGGGAGCAGGACTCTGCACTGTGGCTGCAGCTCCACCAGGGGGCAACAGGGAGCACCGTCCACCAATTTACAGAGAACAGGCCAATCACCTTGGTGAGAGGCGCTGCCCAGCTGCCCTCCAGAGACTGGGATTCGAGGCCGAGGTCGGTACAGCAGAGAGGCTGAGGAAAATGACGGCTGCAGTGTGCCTTCGCCAGGAGGGAGGGCCCTGCTCCTCTCCAGTTTGCTCACTGACCAGCTGGGGGAGAGCCAAAGATCTTAAAATGTTTTACTTTCTTACAACTTTTTAAAACCAATTTGATGCATTTATATCTGATAACCTGAAAGACTAATCGGAAGATAATGTCATAGTATACAGCAACCATGGTTGAGTTCGCCTCACTTTAATGAAAGTTTGCATCTTTTCTAAAGGTCTTTTTGTTTGTCTTACTATTTTGTGATCCTTAAAAAAATCATTTAAAAAAATGACTGGTACCAGTCACCAAGGGAGAGAATTCAGACCTGAGTTCCTCGGACTGTAGTTCCGACGGTACCTTAAAAACAAAAAGGAGCACGTTGGCTAGATGGCGGTCTCGTGCACAGTGCTGGGTTGTACGTTAGAAAAGCCATATGGGCACCAGCGTATGAGTCCCCAGAACAGGCCACAGAATCCAGCTCAGCCAGCACTAGGAACACATCTAGAGGAAGCAGAAGCTGGCCTGCCCAGGAGGCACCCAGTGCCTCTGCTCACCAGGATGTGTAGCCAGCAGCTGTGTGCTAGCATGGTGGGTGTGCAGTGGAACGTTACTTCTCCTACAGGACTGGGCCCTGTACCTGTAGCAGACTGAGTAGAACTAGAATGCGCTCCACGAAATGGGTAAAACACGAAAGGCAAGGATTTCGTGTTCTCTCACTCATGCAAGCTAAGGAGAGCCACCACTGAGGTGGAATCCTGCTCCAGGCCAGTGGGAACAGGGCTGGGAAGGGCTTCAGAGAGGACGGTGTGATGTCCAGGCATGCCACGCGGATGTGGAAATATCACCCAACTGCTTCCTGGGCACATATTAATAGGAAAATAAGAAATTCTGACTTTGTTTTCCACCCACCACTGAAAGGAAGCAAATTAGGGGTCCCAGGGAAGATGAAAGTACTCGGACTTCCCAGCTGCCACCGAGCAAATTAGGAGATGGACACCTGTCTACCAGATACAATCGCCTCCCACTTCATGAGGTCCTGTCACTAGGGACAGAGGGCATCATCAGAAAAAGTACAGCCACTAAGAATGGCAGAGCTTTATTTAAAATCATTTTTATCACAAATGTAAAATCTGGGGAAGTCCTTTTCCTACCCAAAACCTTCATAAAAATGGAGAGAAGAGCGAGGTGTTCATTTTAAAAGGTCACACTGGAGTGGTCAAAGGGACCGGCCCTCAGGCCTCTGTCTCACACCTAAGGGGCCATGGGGTCCTTAAGCAGCCAGGGCTGGTAACAGCACTCCTTGGTCCCAAATTCGTCATTCCCATCACCCCAGCTAACAGGAAGCAGTGGAACTTCTCCGGCCCAACAAGGGACAACGCTCCTGTTAGGAAGGAAACAGTTGCATAGCACTGGTGAGGAGCAACGTCATCTTCAAGGAAGCGGCAAGAGTCAACAACGCTGGACTAGGTGGCGGGGACATCAATTTTCAATACCCCCTTTGATTTTAGACAAGGTCTGGCTATACCACTAAGTTACCTAGGCTGGGCTTGAACTTACAGTTATCATGCCTCAGCCTTGTAGGCTCCTGAGGTGAAACTCATGTGCCACATCACGGCCACCTCAGTGATTCAAGTGTGACAGTGTACCATGGCAAGTCCTACCCTATCCTCTCTCTCTAGTCTATCTATAGATATTATCTGTCTATCTATCTCTCTATCATCTCTCTTCTAACTATAGATATCATCTATCTGTCTATCTATCATCTCTCTCTTCTATGTCTATCTCTCTCTTCTATCTATAGATATCATCTATCTGTCTGTCTGTCTGTCTATCTATCTATTTACCTATCTATTTATCCATACATACAGAGCCATGCCGCATCCCTGAGCATTTGCTCACCAGCAGCGCGTGCCCCAGCGACGCCCCACCCCAGCCCTCCCGCCGCGAATCCCGAGGCTCCCAAGCGCAGCCCAGGCCCCTCCCGCTGGCGCGCTCAGGGCTGCGCAGTCTGGGCAGCTCTTACAGCTCAGTGTGGAAGGCCGTGGAGCCATCTGGCTCTTGGACAACAAGAAGTAGATGAGGAGCTCCGCCACCTGTGAGCTGCCCTCTTCCTGAACACTCAGGAGCCCGCTCCCTGCCTGTGTCACACACTCCAGCGAGCCCTGGGGGTGTCTGGCTGGAGGACACTGGTAGGAAAGAAAGAGCAAGCAGGGTGCGGCTGCACACTGACGGGGTACTTGAGGAAGCAGCGCTCGGCCAGTGCCCCCCGCCACTGCAGCAGGCACGCTTCCTGCAGTCCTGGCCTCGGGTCATACATGCAGTACATGTGTTGTGTATCCTATTGCTGACCCGTGACCTGTTTCCATAAATGGAAACACTTACGCCTCTCAGTGAAGATACGTTCACGAAGATAACAGTCGTTGAACTGGCATATACACATATCTAGTAAGAAGCGGCCTCAACTCATGGAGCACTTTGTATCCACGGGGAGGATCTTCTGGCCTTTTCATTACAGGGTTTGCTGTTATCTTTCTGAAAAAGAGCCCAGAATTGTGCAGAAAAGCAAACTCAGCGCAGGGTGCGACTTCCTCTCCCCTCCTCCAACGTCTCACAGGACACCCCATCCAGCCTCTCGGAAATATTTCTAAACATCCTCCTCCAGTCCATAGACTGGTGAGCTTTCATCGTCTCAGGCCTGAGGATCTACGTGACTCTTCTGCCCGCAATCTTGTCCATGTCTCTGGAGTTAAGAAAGGCTGTTTTTATCTTTCCTATCGCTTTACTATGCCTCCAAATAAGGTATGATGATGAGACTCTTCTTGCCCAAGTCCTGCTCAGACCGCACTCACACAGGAGAGGCAGAGCAGGAAGCGGGAAGAGAGGCCAGAGGGAAAGCCTCCCCTCCCTGGCACCTATGGGAGCCTAATTATGTAATTTCCCCACAGGCCCTGGCGCTCCAGTGATTTTCCAGGAAGCAGATATAAAGAGAATCAGACTGAGCAGAACCGCACCCTCTACAGCCCCTGTGTCCAGTAGTAGAAGCACTAAAGAGAGGAAACCTAAATTTGAGAGAGCTCTGAACAGAAAGACGTGATGGTCCTGACTGCACAAAGGCCCAGCAGTATTCTAGGAACAAGAAAAACAGATTTCCCATCGCACAATTGGCCCACTCCTTTACTCTGGAGTCCCAGCCCTGGAGCCCCCAAAGTCAGAATGACAAAACACAGACTGCATGGCCATTCTCAATTCAGAGGGAACAGCTCTGACACAGGTGCCCCCCCACGGCCCCTAATACAGTCACAGGCAAACAGCATCAGCGGGCGTTGGCCAAGAGCTCCCTCTGCTTCCCCACCTCACTGCAAGCGTTTCTCACATATGGGTAGAATTAGGGTCATGAACGAGGCTTGGACTTTATTTGCGTAGGAACTCTCTACAAGAAACTCACTTGTTTCTAGTTTTGAACTTCTGAAGAAACACTATTTTGTTAAATCTCTTTCCCTCATCTATACTTTCCTGGTTCTCAAACATTTTCAGACTTTGCATAAGAGCCAGGGGTGGGACCCAAGGCGGAAGTGGGGAAGGCCAGGGAAGACCTGGGGAAAGGAAGGTTATAAACCACCTCCGCTGTGTTCTCGTCATTGAACAAACGTGAACGGTGACGTATAGACTTGTGTATCTTTACTCCTATGGAAAACACCATCGGAATGAGTTGCATGTATTTATAGATCTACTCAATGAGGCCCAGTTCTGTAAGGAAATCTGTCCCAGTGCTGAAGCTCAGGTGATCACCCAGCAATTGCATGTGGGCCCAAACCCCAGCAGCTGGGGCCAGTACCAGATGGCCTTAACTGCCGTGGTCTACAGCACTTACCTTGGGATGATGCATTTTACGGGGATAGTGACTTCAAAATCTAACTGCAATGAATTATATGTGATTGAAGTTTCAATGACCGTACCCGCTTCCTCGTCCTAAAAGTGTAAGGAACAAAAAGTCAGTGACCTGTAGGATCTCTCTTTCAAATACTTGCAAATTCAATGTTTGCTCTGCAGTGCATTAAAGCAAGGCTGTCCTCCATGTTATGTTGCGATGTGTGTAAGAGGCTAACACAGTAAGCAGTCTACAACTGATTCCAGAACACATGCCCGGCACCTGAGCCTTGGTCTTTCTTGGGTGCTGCGCCTGTGCACAGAGCTTTCCCTCTTCCCACCCAAGAGTCGGGGTCTGGCCGAGGTGGACCCGAGCTATGCAGAGCGCACGTTTCGCTAGATGCTGCGCCTGCCGACTTCTCAGCAAGCTGCAGCTTTCTCCCTATTACAGGAAGATGATAAAGAGCAGGAGCTGATGATGCAACTCTGGAGCTAACCAGAAAGAGGGAATTTCTGTCTTGGCAAGCCACGTGGTCCCCATCACTGTACCCGTTGCCCAGTCATTGCAAGAAGAGAGCCTTGCCCAATAGCTGAAAGGAAATTTGCTCCAGTCAGTCTTAATATGCAACCACGGGAAGTGGGAAGCCTTTTTCCCCCAACCAAAGCTACCAGCCACTGGCCTCATTTACTACTTATAATAAAATATATTTCATTCAAATAAAGGAAGAGAAAGGAGGAAAAGAGCCATATCATAAACAGGTACAAATTCTCTATGATGAATAGGATCATCACGTATATCCATACATTAATTACCAACAAAATCTGCTACAAATATGAGCAGCCAGTTTCAATGTTTCTAGAGAAAAAACAACTCAAATAAGAACAATGCCGGCTTATCTCGAGGTGTACGGATAAGATGCTGTGAAAAGCAATTAGCAGGCATCTATTTTATTTATAGGCTACAAATTAGAATTTGTATTCCACAATTTTAAAACATAAAAGCACTGTCAAAAACAACAGCCTTTTATTCTTTCTAGCCTGTAGACAGGGTCAACATTTGCATACAATTCATCTTTATTTCAAGTGTTTAGCATCCATAAACCATGTTCTTCAGGAATGCTTGCTAATGACTCAGATGAGTAGTACATGCAGGGCAGGATAGGGTTGGGCGCGGTACAGGACCACCTGATCACGCATTCAGGGATCTTCAATTTCATTGCAATTCTGACACAAACAAAGTGATTTGAAGGCAATTTGGTATGAGGGGCAGGTGGATAATAGAATTCAAATGCCATTGTCACCTACCTGTTTGTCCTCCTAACCTTACCGCTTCATACCTTATCCTCTCTTGACTTTCTCTTCTTAGGGAGTTACGCCCTTCCTGCCTGGTAACTGGAAACCTCAACTTGAAATTATTTATCGCTCCATTACACAGTGGGAGCCACTTTCCCTGTATTCCAGGAAAAGCTCTAGGGTGTTTATGCTGATCTAGTGTGGTTTTGTGAAGTGCACAGGGCACAGCTTGCTGTCACTCCCGAGCCTTTTATGTGACAGCTAAGTCACCTGTGCATGAGGCCGAGTGCTTACCACATTGGACAGGCATCCTTTCTGGTACCACAACCAGCACATTAAAGACCCAGTGAGGCCGTGGGCCCGAAGCCAGGGGTCTAACACAGTCACCCATGTCATTTGGACCCAGTGGAGGGAGGCAGGCTTCCCCAAGGGAAAGGCACGCTACCACATCCAAACAGCAACAAATTCACCAACGGAAAACAGGTAAAGTTTGCAGGTCTCAGAGCAAACTGATTGCTCTTATAATACAGGAACAATGTGACTGGATGCACCCTATGCTACTTGAAATTTGAGGCAGACAACAACCATGAGAGCTTGAGAATCTGTGGAACCCTCAATGTTTGCTGAGCTACTTTCCCTGCAGAGGGAGGGGCTCTCACATCGCATGAGGGAGCCCGACTACAGCTCAGTTCTAGGCAGGGTTCTGTGGCTCTAGGTCAGTGGTCCTCAACCTTTCTAATGCCATGACCCCGCAATACAGCTTCTCGTGTTGCAGTGACCCCAAACCAAAAAGTAATTTTGCTGGCTACTTCAAAACTGTAATTTTGCTCCAGTCATGATTCGGAATGTAAATACCTGATATGTGTTATGTATTCTCATTGCTATGAATCAAACATAATTTAAACATAGTGTTTAAATTATGAATAGCACTGCTTCAGATGGTAGCATGACTTCTCAGCGGCTAAAGCCATTGAAAATATGTATTTTCCGATGGCTTTAGGTGACCCCTGTGTTTTAGTTGTTTGACCACCACCGGGGTCACAACCCACAGGTTGAGAACTGCTGCTCTAAAACAAAGGAGACCTGTTAAAATAATCGGTGCTCTTACATGCACTTGAATGCCACAGGAGGTCAGATTATAATAGAATTCAAAGTAGAAGAGCTCCTCACGGGTGACCGGGCAGCCGCTACCCAGAGTCAGCTCCTGGGCTTGGACAGGAAGGTTGCCCACCAGAGAATCCCAGTCCACCTTAACCAAGATCATGGTGGAGCTACAGGATACTATCCCTGTTGAAGAATTAAAAATAAATCAATGAATAAAAGAAACAAAGGAAAAGGACAAAAGAAAGCTATATCGCCGGAGCCCTTGATCCAAAGATCTCCCTGGCTTTTTAGGAATGACAAAGCTCTACCACCATGTCTCGTGAACACAGGTTGAAAGGCTTTCCATGCCCAGCAGATGGAATTCTGAAGAACTGAGGGGGTGCTCTCGTTCTGGTTCCACACAGCAAGAAGTATCATGTGCTTCCCTTAAGAGATTCAAGTTAAAATATTTGATTCTACTAACCCTAACCCAAACCGTGATGGTGATATGCTAGATAGGACTCAAACATTAATCTAAAACATTAATGTAGTTACTTCAGTGTAACTTTCCTACAATTGCTAAAAATATGCTTTTTTATTCTTGTCTAACTTTTATCAAAAATCTGCCAAGTTCAGTACCCCATACGTGGATAGGCAAATGTAATATCTCAGAGCTGGTACGTGACAGAGCAGAACGAAGACCTCCAGCAGAAGCCGCTGTGAGTCCCAGGTCTGCAGAGGCCCCGCGCACAGCCGAACTCGGCCGCCTCCCACCGCGCGGCCCTCACTGCGCAGGGCACAGCTTGGGGCCCCGGGGAGCCCCCTCCTCCTCTCAAGGCCCTGATTGCCTCTCCTGACTCTGCAGGTCGGCACGCGTGTTGCAGCGTCTGCAAAGTGACAAGGCGGCCTCTCTAAACGCCTCCCCGCCACCTGGCACTCATCAGGGCGAGCAAGGGGTGGCCAGTGCAGCGGCGTTAGCGCAGCCCGAGTGCTGACCATGGCCTCCCAGAAGCCCCTTGGTCTTACACGCAGCATGAACATCGCTGAGCCCGAGAAGCACGAGGAGCGCGAGGAGCGCTCCTAATACGCCTACGACCTTCATCTTCACTTCAGACCAACAGCCAAGGTGCACCCAAGGGGTCACTGGACGCAGGAAGCCCCAGGGGGCGCCCTCTGCAGCTATTTATAAGCCTGCTCCGTCCTCAGCTGTGAGGCTGGTTTACCCAGAAGGCCCAAGGCCTCAGCCGTTTCTGCGCTTCACAGCTGAAACCAGGATTGCAAATCAGAAAATCAGGGCAGAGAATGTGAGAAACAGCTACAGCCCGATCCCCAGCCCAGGGCGTCTCCCAAGCCCGTGGCCCTGTCTGCAGCTGGGTCCTGGGCAGCCTGGGAGCCCTTAGCCCTGGGAGAGCAGGAGCAGGACTCTGCACCGTGGCTGCAGCTGCGCCAGGGGGCAGCAGGGAGCACCGTCCACCCCCTGACCAGAGAACAGGCCAATCACCTTGCTGAGAGGCACTGCCCCGCTGACTGCCAGCGACTAGGATGCAATGAGCCTGGGTCAGGACCCGGGAGCAGGAGCTGGGAACAGCTCCAGGGGGTTCTGAGGCGGGCACACGGACCTCAGGGTGTGTGCTCTGGAGGTCGGTGTGTGCCCTGCTTCAGGTTAGTTTTGTCTCCCCAAAGGCCCTTGGGATGTGTGGGGTGACCCCCGACATAGAAGATGGAATCTCTGTCGGTAAAGTTGAAAGATTAAAGTAGACATAGAATCCAGAAGAAAAAGGATCAACCATGCCATGTGGCCCAGCTGCAAAGCGATCAATCTCTGAACTCCCCATCTCCAAGGCAAAAGCCCATGAAATGATCCGGTGCCATCGCAGGGCCCCTCACCGCCGTTGCTTTAGGATCTAAACGCAGCGTGTGTGAGTGAACGTTGTCGCATTCAGCTCACAGATC